>BQNB010012020.1:10073-80116 GCA_026074375.1 Tanacetum coccineum
CGTGTGTGCCCTTTTTTGTGTTTTAAATGATTTTGCTTAGACGTGTGTACTTTTTCAAGTTTAACAACTTATCTAAGTTTATTTAAACTCATTTCATAAACGTGACAATGCACAAAAACTTGCATTACACATCCAAAAAATATTAACATTGTGTCTCAAAGTTTTTTTAGTAAGAAAAAGTTAAAAATAAGAAGTAAATATTTTCAGTTTGATTTTTCAGAAAAAACATTTTACTTCAAATTTAACCAAATCATCTTTCTTTTTCAGTCGTTTCCTGTTTTTTCTCATTTTTAAGTGATATTCAAGAACAAAATATTTTTTGTTTCACTTTATTTTTTTTTACTTTATACTTGAGAATAATTTGTAAGGATTTAAATCAATTATTTTGAAAAGATCTAACTAAAACCAAAATATCACAAACTTGATTCTTGAAGGACCATTTTGCAACTCTTATAAAACATTACACATCAATCTCATGTGCACAAATTCTGAATAACCTCACAAAGATCAAAAACATAAGACAGAATTAGAAGGTGGGTATGTCAAATTAATGTCTTACTTCATAAATCTATACATACATGTGCATAAAGTTTCAATCTTTTTATATGTTTCACTTTATTTGTATAAGTTTGGTATGGACCAAATATGTAGATAACATGTTCGATGAAATGCCAGTTTAAGCTGGATCATTATATTTATTCTTGTCGCAATGGTATATTTATTATGTAATAATGAACTTATGAAACATAAGTGAGCTTATGAAACATAAGTCCAAAACCATATAAGCCATAAACCGACTATATACGCCGAAACAAACACCCCTCTATGGTAAAGCCCTTCATTTGGGTAGGTTGGTGTAGCCATTTCGGGTTTGTTTGCATTTTGTTTGCATCGATCATGGTGTCGGACTTGAGACCTCTTACATTTTAGTGATGATCCCAAGTTCTTTCCAACTCGGCCACCCACGGAGGTTATATAGTAGGATTGTTAACTTTTTGTTGGTTGTGTATCTTATTAAAAAAATAAAAATCTTATAATTGCAGAGGGAAAATTTGTATTGGCAGAAGTCCCATGTCACATTTGTATCTTCAATGTACTAATATTGTAAATGCTTTACCACGTGTAGTACTTTAGTGACTTATGGCATTTGCAAATGCCCTTTTTTAAACTCATGAATGAGAAACTAGTAAGCATTTTCCAATAAGCGTTTGATGAGCTTAGGGGATGTTTGGGTAATAAAGTCCTCAGTAAGGGATTGTGCTTAATAGCTTATTTCCTTCCCAAAAGTGATAGAAGCCTTTTGACATAAGTGTAATCAAACACCTTCTAAATTGATAGAATCCTTTTGAAATGAGCGTAATCAAGCACTTATAAAAGGCCAAAACACCCCATTATTGTATTTTGATAATACAAAAAGCTTATTTGCACTTTAAATAAGCTTAGCCAAACACCTCCTATAGTTAATGACTGACAAATGTAGTACCAAATTGTTGGAGCATCGTCTTGTTGTGTTTGCTTAACTACTAACTTGATAATAGCAGATCTGATGATAAGTATGCAAGTTTGGTGATTGGGTACTGATTTGGAGATATTTTACTTGCTACTTAATTTCGTCTGGGAATTTACTTTGTGGTTGTTTTGGCATTGAGTTGTCGGTTTGTGTTCAGCGTACATGTTTCATCTCTTATGTAGTTAGACCATCTCTTAGTTGATCATAGCTTTTGCGGTTAGGCTAATGTTATGCAGTCGGGTGATGTCGTGTTTTTTCTAATATTTCCGTTGTTTGAACTCTGACTATGCCAGGCTATAAGTGGTATTTGACCCTCAAATTCTTGACAGTGTGCAGAATACAAGTTCAGATGTCGTTGTGCTTTCCATCGACGCCTCACAAGTTGTGGATGACTGTGGCTATGTTCCTTGGCGGTTCATCTCTTTTTGGTGGTGGTTTGTATCTTTCTTATGTACATATCGCTCCTCAACAAGCTCGAATACAAGCCCGAAATGATTTTGTAAGAGATAAATTGAAAAAGAAGTATGGGTATGACAAGTTCACTACCCAGCCAAAAATCGACTAAGTTCTGTTGACGCTGGTGTAGGTATGTTTATATGGCTGTTATTTCTTTTACTACTTTTGACTGCGCACACCTGTTATCGTTTTAATGAACATGTAGCATTTAAACTCATATCTTTTTAATACTGAATGCAGCTTGATTATGATCAATTCCGCAATGAAGGGCTTTTGTTCGTCTTTCCCAGCAGAGATGCATGATGATATGAAGAAAGCATTGCTTAAGCCATTTATGTGAAAGAGAGACGAGAATTTCTCATACAATTATAGTGTATACTTTTATGTAATTGTACATTTTGGATTTTAGACTTATAAGTTATTAATCATCACATGCATTAAGTACTTCGTAAATCGTAAGCATTGGAGCACTGTCATTTTTTATTTCTGAATGCATTTCAAATGTAAAAAGTTGATTATAACGTTAACGGTTTAACCTCCGGAAAATAATCATCTATGCAGTGAATAACTAAACTAGGGGTAAGTGAGCCAAGTGCTCATACGCTACCCCAGCAAGACTAACTAAGCTCGATTCAAGCTTACTCTAAACAAGCTAGATCTTAACGGGCTCTAAGCTCGAGCTTAACATGCGACTCGTTTGATAAATGAGCTCGAGCTCGAACTTCACACATCGAGCTCAATTAGATATACATACTTTTTAGCTTTAAGAAAACTGAAAAACTAGATTTACTACAAATACGAGTAAACGAGCCAAGCTTGAGCGTTACAAATAAGGCTAAAACCAAGCTGAATTCGAGCTCGAGCTTCTCAAATGTTAAACAAGCAAAACTTAACTAGAGCTTGGAATCGGATCGTTTAAACTTGATGCATCTTACTAAAAACATTCCCTTGAAAGCTAAGTCAGTGCTACTAGAATTTGACTTGCGAGATGCAGCAGACGAAAAGCTCTAACCATCAAAGCTTAATATAAAGTTGCTTATTTACCTTTGGCTTGTGTCATGCTTACTGTTATCGGTGAAATCATATTAATCTCATTCTTTATCCATAAAGCCATTTTTTTAATTACTAGGCAAAAAAACTAATGAGATTTAGCAAACCCAGGCAGAACCAGTTCAAACTCAGGTTGAACAAATACAAACACGGGTCAAAGGAAAACAAACCCGGATCAAACAAATACAAGCACGGGTCAAACAGGCACAATCCCAGGTCGAACAAATACAAATTTGGGCCGAACAAATACGAATCCTGGGCCAACAAATACAAACTAGCAAATACAACCCCAGGTCGAATAGTCACAACACGAGTCGAACAGGCAAACACCCGGGTCGCGCAAATACAAACGCGGGTCAAATAGGCACAAACCAGGTCAAACAGACACGGACCAGGGTCGAACCAGTCCAACTCCCGTGCCGGTGCCAAAAGTCAAAAATCTGTGTCAAATTTTCAGAATATAGGAGGATCTTGCAACTGAATACTGATAAAAGATAATAGTAATGCTTACATAAGTCGACATTTTAGCAAACAAAACGCATCAAAATTTTGGTCCCATGCCTTTCAAAGGTTAAAAGGAAAGCAAAATCTATAGATTGGAAAACAATAAGACTTAAGCTCATGTAGAATCAAGCTCCATACCCTTCCAAGATGTATCGGCAAACATAACAACAAGAGACAATAAGGATTGAAAAGAGTTGATAAAAGTCTGTATCACTAAAAAACTACCTTGTTTTAACCTGGTGAACATGGAGATTTATGATTTTTTTTGTCCTGTTAAAAGTAACATGAATTGAACTAGAGTCAAATAGTGCCAAAAACACAATCGGTATTTAAAAACACTATATGGCAACACATACTTGATCGTAAGATCTATTTAGAATGCTAATTGATCCTAAATTAATTGAAATTTTAAACGAGATTGTGATCACCCGGCCCATTTTCAATCATACATAAAATAAATACTAAGGGGACACGACTATGCATATTACATAACTGATGGAAAGTCGCAAAAATACATACCCATCAGCACGGACCGCACTTGCAGGGGTGTGATGAAATGGCCGAGATAGAGGACCGACATGCGAATTGCTCTCAAATGGGGGTCAGCTTGGCATATTCTTGAGTCTCAATTTTCTCTACAACAAGGTTGCTTTCTTTGCCCTTCTTCAGGAGCAGCCACTGCTACCTTCAAACAAACGACGTATACAAGTGAAAAACTCTAGAAAACTCAAAAATTGCTTACACATAGAGCTGATAGATAGTAATATTAGTAGAAGGAATTGTATAACAAAAACTTTCACTATCTATACTTTTTAAGTCGGTATCAATTTTTCGTTTTAGAGAGCAAGTGCCGATGTATGTATAATTTGAATTTACTCGTGCAAATTAAATGAAAATTAATCTTAGAGAAAGAAATGATACCTCTCCCTCTTTTTTGTAGCACAGCTACTGACCTCTTCTTGCGACCCAGATCCCTTTATCGTATACTAGTGAGGAACATTGTTTGAAAGGAGCAGCATCAACCTGAACAATAGCACCCTTGACCAAAGTCTGGGTTCTGACCAACTCATTGTTTGAAGCATTGTAAACCACATCCAAGATAGTGTTTTAGGCTACCGTTCATACTAAAGAAGAGAAGTACAGTAACTAACTCAGTAGCAACGCCCTTAACATTTCCACCACGAACACGAACCCTTCTGACAGTCTTGTTGCTGGAAATTTTGGTGTTGGCTGGCTGCCTTCCAAGCTCATACCTGGATAAAATTACAATAATGACAGTCAGCGACTAAATGACTGAACTCAAAACAAGTAAATCATGTGCATAAGAAAGCAATCTCAATTCAGTACCTAATCATTTCAAAGCATCATTCAAACAGCAAAACATCAAAACTTAAAAACATCCATGTATTCTAGACTGATTTAGTTTGACAGCAGTATTAAATCTATCACACATTATATCACAGAACGAATTGATATATTTCTCTACTAAACTATAAGTGTTAGGTAACACAAAATGTTACCGTCAAAAACAAAAACAGTCTCATTTCAATATATAAACAGTTAAGCAACTAAATCTATAAAAAAATATGTAAGTGAAAAAAACATAAAACATTTCAATATGGTGACCCGAGTATTTGAACTTAAAAAAACAGTCTCATTTCAATATACAAAAACATTTCACAATTTTAACTCGCATCACATAAACCTATAAAACATTTAAGCGAAAACGCTTAGTAATTAACCAGCATATAACATAAATCATATACATATTATCAAATAAGCATCATAATCATTTCAACAGTTGAAACTAACATTTAATCTATACTACTCATACATTCATCACATAAACTAATCAACGAGGTTCATCCACATACCTTAACTGGTCCAACGCCAATAATTTAAAATATTCTTTAGTCCCACATAACTAGTAGTCAAATCTCCAACCCCGAAACAAAACTGACAAAGAGCTGATTACAAACTAGAGCGAACAATATACCAAAATATCTGAACTTACAACTAATCACCAAACAAAATATTTTTATCAACCAAAAAACATATAACTCCACAACTTTCTTATAAATCAACACACACAGCAAAAATCATCAAACAATCCATAACAACCTAAACAGGAAGCATATTACACACAAATCAAAAGAACCTACTTTTAACACACCAATCTATGACACCGTGTGTTTGTTTCGGCTTGTATGTGGGCTTATGAGCTTATTTGATCTCGGCTTAAATTCCATAAGCCCAATTTCCGGCTTATTTCGAGACTTGTGGGATTTTATAAGTTCATTACAATATGACAAACTTACATAAGCCCATAAGTCTCAGAATAAGCCAGAAAATAAGGGCTTATAATATAAGCCGAGATCAAATAAGCACATAAGCCGAAACAAACACACCCTTAAATATTTTGAACACCATAAAATAACACAAAACCAAGAAAAAAACATCATATAACACAGACTAAAACATATCTCATTTCAATATATAAACAGTTAAGCAACTAAATCATAAAAAAATAAGCTATTGTAAAAAAAAAGGTTAAAAAGAAGAAGACATACTTTCGTTTCTTCCTCCATGCCTTCTTCTTCCCTCCAGTGGCACGTCTCTTGTGCATCGAATCACGTGAGATACCTGCAACAACAACATCAAATTCATTAACACCATTTCATTAACGATAAACCAACAACATTAATATTATTGTTAAGAACAACAAAGATTGATTGAGTTAAATGAAAGATACCCATGTTTGCAAATCAAAGCGGCTGCTGCTGTTGCGGCTCTGAGTGTGATAGGGTTTCAATGTAAAGTGGTGATGAATGGCTATGTATAAAACCTAGCTGCTATTCAAATGGGCTTTTGGAAATGTAACAGCCCACTTGGCTCAAACGGGCTTCTTATTGGTATAGGCTCTTTCTTGGAAAAAATAATTTGATAGGGTGAGCTCAAACCCGAATAAATCGAAAACTGAAACCGAACCGAATTGAAAATAATCAAACAGAACTAATAATCGAACCGAATTTGCCAATACCGAACCGAACTGAACTACGAATTCTGTTCTCGGGTTCGATATGGGTTTGGCAGAATCGAGAACCGAACCGAAAATCGAATTTATATTTTTATATATTTATGTATATAAAAAGATCAAAAAAATTTATGATAATATAAAAAACACTTTTTATTCTTGAAATATTTTTTTTCTAAATATTTATGTAGTTTTTTTAAAATAGAGTAATTCGGGTTATTCGGATCAACCCGAAAACCGAACCGAATTCAAATTCGGTTTTCGGTTCGGTTAGGTTTTCGGGTTGACCTAAAAAAATTAACCGTACCAAACAAATCGAATAACCCGATAACCGAACCAATCAACACCCCTAGATAAGATACCAAAATATATCTAAGGTTTTCTGGTATATAACTAGGTATTTAACCCGCGCTCCGCAGCGGAGCGCGGGATATTCCGTCTTCGTTGCGGCGGTCTTTGTTATGTAAGTTGGACAAAGTGTGCAAGGTACCAATGACTCTTGCTATATTCTGCCAAAATCTATACACAACAATGTTCTAGCTGTTCATAGCGATCATATACCTTCACAACCTTGAGAATCAAAAGTTTATATTAAGATTCAGGAAGCACTAATTTATTGATCAATGTACAAAAGTTGATCATTATTTACACATACTCCTTAGTTGGCATCATTGTCATAGTACCAATACATGTTGTATATACCTTTTTATCACAATCAACACTTGTTCACAACAATTTTGATCTATTTTCTAACAAAGTCGCCCTTAACATCGTCAAATCTTTCAATACATACTCGTCTATTACTTGGCCCGTAGTTCAAAATTATTAAGTTGATTATTCTTGGCCAAGCTGACTAAATTAATACTGTTATTTACAGTTGTAGTTATTAGTTTATTTTCAGCTGTAGTTATCAGTTTATTTTCAGGTTGTAGTACTCAGTTTAAACACATATTCAAGCAGACCCTAAGCAATCTACATTGTATAATTTAGTTACATACTTGTGTCATCTTGAATATATAGACAACAGAGTTTCTTATTATAGGCAAGTATTCTCTAGATACGCAAGCTTTCAACATTTCCTCTTTATGAGCTTAGCATAACATCTATCGCAAACTAACCAAACACACGACTTAGATAATTTTTAAGGCTTTTTAAAAGTTTTCTTCTGGTTTTAATGCAAAGCATTTAAGTTGTTTACAACATATCAAGTAAATAATAATAACCATACGTTTAAACCTACAAAGTTACTATACTAAGTCTTATACAATCGATTGCCTATAAACTAACTTAACATTGCAAAAATGAATGCCAAGCATGGTCTTACTACTCACTTGTTTGAAGGGCAACTGAAACCTCCATATCCATCCTATCCTCAACACTCGCACATCCCTAAAATCTGTATGGGTTGCACAAAGGTCAAATTGGTTGTTCTGCACATCACCGGATATCCACGACACCTGAAAAAACACAACAGGAATCAGATAACAATCGTTCCCAATCATCTAATCCAACACCGCTAAATCTTTTAAAGCTGGTAATCAGAGAACATAAAAATGATTATGTTCCTAAGACTTTCCAAATAAGCTTACCCAATTATGTCTTGTATTTCATCTTCGTGTCAGTCGTCTCAAGCCTTTGGTCTCTAAGCCCGGGTATCTGCGGCGCCCCTCGTTTCATGATTTCACCATGTTCTATATGCACAACAAACATGTCTCTGCAACAGTATTAAAAAAATCATAATAAGCCAGCAGTTACTATATATCTCAAATGGCCACATTAAAATTTAAGCAAAAGTAACACGCCAAACACAAATATATGAATAGTATTTCTTGATTTTTTTGTTAATAAATTTTTTAATAATGTTATGATAGTATATGAAACTAATTTCTAACCATTCGATCAACAACAAAAATATAAAAGGATTAACCGCACCTGTTTGCTTTTCTTTCGCTTCATTGGTAAGTATCATGACCCCATCACTTTTCTTTTCCTTCAGTTTCTGCAAGACCATAATAATATAAGCATCTTTCGTAGCTACAACCGATCTTTCTTTTAGTAACATTTAAAAAAATAACTTATTAGTTTTGTTCAAGTTTATTCAAATTCCAACACACTCTTTAAGTTATAAACCAAACTTCAGGATATAAAGTAGCGCTAACAGTCTATAAAAATGTACTATAACTATGTGTGCATTTTTTATGTATATACAAATGAGTTGTAACGCCACATCTACCTCTGTCCTTGTCTTCGACAAAAATAATGTGTGCATTTTTTATGTATATCAAAATGAGTTGTAATTGCTTATAGAACACTATTTTCGATAACGACATAGGAACCGCCTTTGCGTCACATAACTCTCAAAGGAAACTCATATGTGCTTTTGCACTTTACTCCTGGCCAAACCAAAGACTACATAATCAGCGATCCCAAGGAAATTGTACCTAAGAACTGGCATTCTTTGGTGAACATCCTGCCTCGAGATAATGTTGGACTTGACATTGATGAGAGCCAGGACCTGAGCGTGACCAGGATGAGTAGTATGGTTTTATCTTTGGGTTTTTTTATTCATCCAAAGTGGGGGTAAAGGTGAAATAAAGTATCATGCCGCCATAGATCTATAAGTTCATGTGGGTAGAAGCTGTAATAAGTGAGACGAGATTCTCTCATGTTCCTCTTTCGTGTGTTTAGCTATTATTAATATAATTTGTATTAAACTATTCCCTCTTGTTTCTACTTTCTATTTATGTGGTCAAACGGATGATGCATTTCAACTCAGATTTTATATAAATTCATTTTTGGTTCGGTTTTCGGTTCATATTGCCAAAACCATATCCAAACCGAAAACCGAATTTCTAGTACGTTTCGGTTCGGTTTTGGCGAATTCGATTCAATTATAAGTTCAGTTCGGATTTTTTCGGTTTAATTTTGATTTTCGGTTTATTTGGTTATTACCCGAACAATGATCACCCCTACTTTTGTTTGTGTATATCTTCTTATTATTATATACTCGTAGGTTTTTTATAGGAAAAACCGAAAAAGAATGTCATAACATACCAAATTATATCTTAAGTTGAGATTATTAATTTGTTTTTTATAAAATATCTTTTAACAAATATGATTAGATATTTTGTTCAATAAATACGCTCGTTTTTTCTTTTCTCCTTCATAAATAATCAGATGTTAAAAGTTAAAACTACTTACCTAACAACATGTGGAGGAGATGTTTTCAACTTTTAATAATGTCTTTTAACTATTTTTTCTTTTCTTTTTATTTATTTTATTTTTTCACACTTTGTATTATATATTTTGTTTTGACTTTTCTTTTAATATTGATAATACGTTAAAAGAGAATTAAGTAATTATTTTTTGCTAAATCTTTTATCTAGTAAAGCAAAACGTAAAGTGAGAACCTTTCTATTTTGAAAAAAAGATTGTTTTCTTAATAAGAAACATTCTTTTAATTATTCTTATTTTTTAAAAGTATGTTTAATGAAAACACCCTAAATATTTCTTGATTTAGCCATAATTTATAAAAAAACGTTTTTATATACTCGAAGTATAAAAAACTAAAAAATACACATGTACCATATAGCTATTTTATCATACTTTTGTTCCAAAAATATAAAATTAACATGAAAAAGCGGGACTCCACTCATTCATCTCAGGTAACAAAAAAAAAACACTCCTCCCAAAACCCTCCAACCCCAACTCATGACGATTTGCCTTAACACTTTGTAATCTGAAAATCAGAATCATATTTCGTACTGACAATAATCAGAATTAGAATCTTCGTATTGTTGTTTGAGTCTCTATAGTTAAGGTATATTTATTATAATTATTGTTGTTAGTTAATTATCAGTCGTACCAATTATGTTTTTTGAGGTTTTGTCTAATGTGATTATCATTGTTCAAATATAGGAACATGAATGCTATCGTTCAGGGTTAGATAAAAATCAATACAATTTTTACAATAGGTTTTGTTTGTATAAACTTGGTTAATCACATTCCAATTTTTGTTTCGGTAACTCTTTTCAAAAGGGTTTGGTTTCACTACTGGTATACATTTTTAGATTACTTATGGTTACTCCCTCCGTCCCATAATTATAGTCCAGGTTTCCTTTTTTGTTTGTCCCAGATTAATTGTCCACTTACAAAAATAGATAGGAAGTTTATATTAAGTTTACCATATCACCCTCACTTGATGTTATTATTACAAACTTTAAAGAAGTTAGAAATTAATTAGTTAAGGGTAAACTATCATTGTGCAAAAAGTATGAGAGAGAAAGCTGCAATAATGATGTTTTTCTTAAACTACGTGTTTTTTTGTCGGTAGACTATAATTATAGGACGGAGAGAGTATTAAACACATCCAAATTGTTAAAACAATCTAATTTTAAACATGCATTTAGTTGTTCTTGGTTGTTCACTAAGGTAGAATTGAGATCAAAGTATCACTTTACTTTATCTGTTATGGGGTGTAGTATTATGGAATAATTAGCAGTTTTCAAGGTTGAACGACTTTCTATTTAGTAGTATTACTATTTTATTGGAAAGTAACTAACTGAATTCTTAGATTGCAGCTCAAACGAGACGCCAAGAGTCCGATATTATTCTTTTTTGGCCCGCCGGGAGTGGGGAAAACATCTTTGGCGTCATCTATTGCTGCTGCTTTGGGTAGGAAGTTTATACGGATGTCCCTTGGTGGTCTGAAGGACGAGGCTGATATTATAGGGCACAGGAGGACATACATTGGAAGATGTCGGGCCGCTTTATTGATGGATTAAAGGTGAGTTTGGATGTTATATAAGTTTTTGAAATATTTGTGTTTAGTATCCTAATATAGGATTCATTTAGCCAATATTAGGTATGAGTGTAGTTAGTGGCAAAAGGAATGCTAGGGCTTGAAACAGTACAATGTTATATCTTTATGAGTAATGAAAGTTAATTTGCAATTTGCAATTAAAGCTAAAACAATAACCAGTGGCCTTAAGTACTCACTTGCTACAGGGAATTGGGGGCAAGTCAATTCAGCTGGTTTAAGAGCTGATGTTTCACATGTCAACCCGTTTTCTATTTACAATAATCAATTGTATTCTTATTCATTACGTGTTACCTGCTTTTTGCTTTTCAGGTGTTGAACCGGTTAACATATGACTCTACACTCTCCCACTTGCGTAGATTAACCTCGCCAATTGGATGAGAAGGTAAGCTGGCAAGGCCTCGACAGTTGCATAATTCACATTGCAGGATGATGTGTCCTGCATAAACACCTGAAGGACAAGTAACAACATTACTTACATTTTCATTCCTTAAGGGCAATTTTATTGCAAATTCTTATTATATTCTGATAAACATTTTAAAGGCAATATGACTGGTAAAGAATTTAGTGTTAATGGTGTACATAACCGTTGGATCAGCTGCACATCCCATAAATTTCTAGGTGAATGGAGCATGGAAAGTTTCAAGGTCTCATTCTTTCTAATGTCAAATTATCAACTTGCAGACAAAAATGTATATAGTGTAAACTTATAGACAAAGTCTCAATTAAATTTATAGGAAATGTCACCTGCTGTTATACCTCAATCTACAAAAATCTTCGTGAATGGTAGCTGGGTAGGGATCCATCGCATCCCGGAGCTTCTGGTGAGGACCCTGAGGCAGCTAAGGCGACAGGTGCTATATTATGTTTGGTTATTAGCTGTTATCTTTAGACTTCTTACGTTTAGGTGCTAGAGTTGTTAACTGGTTTCATATAAATATGTTCATGTAAAATAAATACTGAAGTTGGAGTGATGAGAGACATCCCATACAAAGAACCTAGGCTTTATACAGAATATGGTCGTTGTAGTCGGCCATTGTTCACTGTGGAGAAACAAAGGTTGCTTATAAAGAAAAAAGCTATAGTAGCATTGCAGCAAAGGGTATGTATGTACTTCTAACTCATATTATAATAAACTAAAGAAAGAGAACACTACGTTAGGTGGATGCCAACATGTCATTGTACCCTGCACCCCGCTTGCCATGATCTGTACTTTGCCCTGATAAGTCAACCTCACAATCATGTTCTCCATAATCCATTTTCTCTTCAACTTATAGAGTTGTTGTATTTATGAAAAGAAACACTTAAATTATGCTTAAACTGATATCGAGCCATGTTATGAAAAGTGATACATGTTGTCCTTTATTTTTCTGTTCTTCGAGTAATGTTTGCTTTATTATGTTTGTTTATAGGGGATATCTATCGACTTATGGGAAAAAGTTATTGTTTGCCCACCTGACCTTCTAAACAAAGCAGGCCTAGCACGTGCCTTACAAATATTAAGGAAGGTAACCCTTTTTTTTTTCTTCAAATTAATCATGTTTTCGCTCATGTTTGTTAGTGCTTAATATCTTGGTTTTCTAAATTTTGTTCAAGGCGCCATCAGACACTAACTAATTTAGTTGTTTCTCTTTCCCAAAACGAAACCTATATGAATTATCTTGATATAGCTCATAATATAGTAATGTGAAATTGATAAACAACTTATAGTTTGTGAACAAAATGAAAAGAAAAAAAATATGATTGAAATCATTGTATTCATTTGTTGTGTGTTTTGCATGACTTGCTACATAAAAAAACAACATGAACGTCAGTCGTTTGTGAAGTAGCGAAAGAATCAAAAGACGAAAAAGGTATCTATTAGACTAATACGGAACAAAAAATGCTAAAAAGTTTTAATGGTTTCCAACAACATGCTAAAGATTTTTTTTTTACTTTGATATAGTTCTCAAGAATTTGGAGAAGAATCATATGCTAGAGACATACAGAACTCAACTTGGTGAAAAATCAAAGGCAAAATTATTGGATCTCATGAATTTTAGATGAAATTAATGCTTTTATACACTAACGACTCGAAGTCCTGATTCGACTTCATCATCAGCACGTTATCTATAGAACATACGGCTAGACGATGAAACTTTAACATTCCTTTCAATAATATAACCCAAGTGAATGTTAAGCATTGTGGGTTCAGTATAGGTAAAGCTATCTGGATGTTCCTTTTGATTTATCAAAAATGATATTTGTGGCCACTTCAAATAGGGCACAACCAATTCCTCATGCTTTTTTAAGCAGGAAATGAGCAATAATCAGATGTTGTTGCTGGCATTGACCAAGGTAAATGTAGGAAAGTGTATTTATCGTGATACTCTAAAGATTATCCCAAGTAACAGGAATAAAATTACTAGGTAAATAATTGTTTACATAATTGCTTTGAACACGTTATATCTGTGCATCTATTTATTATGTGTACTATATAAAATTTATCTAGCGTATGAAAAAAGTGAATATGACCCACTAGAAGGTGCATTTTTTGGGTTCAAATCTATATTAAAGTGGCAGTTTGAAAATTTTGGCCAAAAGAAAGAAGAATCTCCTCAAACAGCCGCTAAACATCATGCAGCGAAGCGCGGGTAGATTCGCTCGTTCATAACAAACTCTTAAATAAGTTTTGAATGAATATTTGAAAAGGGAGTTGATATGCACACCACACAAAGTGATATGCACACCACAAAAATGCATATGTGTTGTTGTACTATATGCATTACACATGTAATTTTGTAGTGTGCACATCACTTTGTGTGGTGTGCATATCACCCCCCAAAAGAAAGAAGAATCTCCTCAAACAACATACTTGATATTCGTGAAAAAGAAAATGAGCTGGTATAATGAGAAATTGGTAAGAATCCCGTTCACTCTCAACTTCTCAGCGTCTCTCCAATTTAACTCACCATAAGTTAATTCTGTTGCCTTTCGGCCCATGTTATTACTCTTAAATGAATAGTGCCACATACGAGTGAAACGGACTGTAGCTACAGTATTTAGTCATTTGGGCTCCTATTTTGGCCCAGTTTTTTTGTTTTTAAAAAAAAAAAACAAATAAATAAAATTTGTCCACACAAAAATATGGAAAAAATGTCACAAACGTACCGATTTACTCTATAAAAAAATACCCGCATAAGCATTTCCGATACCTAATAATTTTAGAAATGAGACCCAACACATAAACCCATATAAAAAAAACAACTAACTATTAAACATGAGACCCAAAAAATAAATTTGGAAAAAAAATAATGAAAAAAAATAAAATTTTAACGCTCCGCAATAACGCGAGGGCCATAAACTCATATAAGGAAAAAAAACAAACTATTAAACATGATGTTGAAAAATAAACCCGCACTATTAAACATGAGACCAAAAAATAAACCCGCACAAAATACAATAAGAAAAAAAATGTCCCGCACATATAGCTTAAAAAAGAAACCTTTAAACATGTGGCCAAATGCACGAGGCCCAACACATAAGCCTATATAAGAAAAGAAAAAAAAACTATTAAACATGAGACCGGAAAAACAAAACCGCACAAAATAAAAAAATTAAAAAATAAAAATTAACGCCCCGCAACAACACGCGAAAAATTAACGCCCGCAACAACGCGCGGATACCTTTGCTTGTTTTATTAATTTGTGTGATGCTTGATTATTTATATTCCACATATTTAAAGTCCCTTGAGAAGGAAAAAATGAGGTCTTGGTCAATGTTATCGGTAAACAGTATAATTACAAGAGTAATTTCGTCTGCCTTTTAAAAAGAGAAAAGTACTGTTTTGGTCCTTTTTTCACCATGACTTCCACATAGTGGTCACGTTTTTGAAAAATTCCCAATATGGTCATGATCAACTTCTCGACTACTCGACTCCATACAGATTTTTACACGTGGCAGTTAGTAAGTATGAACAGGGCCCATAAGACTTTGCCTTGTATGATTCGAACTGCTCAACTGGCGGCTACTCAACCCTTGGATACTTAACCGGCGGCGTCCTTTTTTTACTGTAGATTCAGTACTTTGTACTTGCCAACAGTGATTTTTCTCGGTTTGTACACTACTTTATTGATTATTATTATTTGATTTTGAATTTTTAAAACACATAGTTGGACGTGTTTTTGAATCTCATAAACACAATGTTAAACCAGGTATGTGTATTTTGATTGTATTCTTATTTCTTTACGGTTATCTGTGTATATAGAATGTGAGGATTATGATTGGATTTTTCGTATGCTTATAGAATGCTTATTTGTGTATGCTTATTGTACTTATTAATTGGTTATGTTTATTATTTAGCTTTATCCCAAACACCCCTTAACAGACTTTGATTTCCTTATTAGTTACTTTTAGTTGTATAACACCATAGGAACCAATTTTGTACATACTATCTGGCAACTTCCAAAAGAGTTTAGTTAATAAACAGTGTTTTGTAATTGAGTTTCATAATGTGGTTTATTGTAATTCAACGTTATGTTATTGTGTTGTGTAATTCAGTTTCATAATGTTGTTTATTTTTGTTAATTTAGGAATATCGTGCTAGAGTACATGTTAAAAGCAAACTCCATTATTTACCGATGTTGAAAGATAGGCTAGGGACGGACCGTTGTGTTTTGTTTAGGGAGACATGCTTTGGATGTTGGTTGGATTTAACTTGTGTTGAAAAAGATGAAAGTCTCATCCATTATATGCTCCAGAAGCAAAAGATTTCTGATAATGATCATTATGATCTTCCACTAATTTATAATGTCAATGGCCATACTCTTCACTTTGGTCGTCGGGAATTTTGCCTCATTAGTGGATTTAAGTTTGGTTTTCTAAGTTTTCGTAAATTTAGGGAGGGTGATATCACTTTTCGTGACCGTGTATTTCCTCACAAAATAGGGGAGTATGTCAAAAACATAGATCTTTTGTCTTTGATTGAGGATGAAGACCGTTTTATTAGCCTTTCTGATTCAGACTCCGTACGAGTATGTTTATTGTTAGCTTTGGAAGTTATATTCATGGGGCATGAGTTGGGATCTGCCGTTGATGATGTATTTCTTAGAATGGTTGAGGATCTTGATATTTGGAACAATTTTCCTTGGGGCGAATATATGTGGCGGGAGTTATACGGTGCAATCAGGAATGTTAACTTGAACCATAAGCAAGAGCACCTTAAAGCTTTGGAAATTAACCCGAACTTTGTTCCGACATATTCCTTGTCTGGCTTTTTATTGGCTTTCAAGGTTAGTTCTATTGTTGAAACACTTTTCCAGTCAATTAATCCATAAAATTGTTTCTAATTATCTCCATTCATTTACCATTTTTAGATATGGATTCTAGAGTCATCATGTGCGACTGGTCGTTGGTGGTATAAATGTTCTGAAGCAATCCCTAGAGGATGTTCCTGGTCCAAGCATTTCCCATTGCAAAGTTGGGAGAATTATGGGCAACTTTTTCCTGAGGTGAGTGCATTATTATTTTTCTCTAAATAGGCGTAATTTTTGTACTTAATAACTAGTTTTTCCTCAGGGTAAAAAACCAAACTGTGACCTCTATCCTAACAAATGTGAGGCGCAATCAGAATGGTTTAGAAGGAGCACAGATTTTTTCAAGATGTATACTCCGAGGGCGCCACCTGTTGAATATGGAGGTCTTTTTGGTTCTTACTTAAAAAAATTATCATTAGCTAAGACACTAAGGGAGAAAGGTGGAGATGCAGACCCTGTTTGTCAGACTTCTGCTAAAGGAGTATCTCTTAAGGATCGTGTTAAGGCCATGGAGGGTTTGTGCACCAGTTTGATGATTCTACCTAAAGAGATCAAGAGTTTGAAAGCACATGTCTACAAACTAGAGACTATTATTAATGTAAGTTTTTTACTAGTTCCTTTTCTTACACCAATTTTTCATATAAGCCATCTGGTTTACTTACAAAAATTTTTACACCTGCAGGTTATCACTAAAAAACAAAAGAGATCAGATCTAAAGGAAAAGGATAAATTGAATAGTGTCGATAAGCAGTGTGATATTGGTGAAAATTTTTGGAGTGATGAAGATGGTGAATTGTTGTCATTTACCGTGTCTCCAAAACAATCAGCTAAAAATAATGCTATCAATGAACTGGTAGATGCCTTGGATGATTTGGTTGATGAGGTAATGATTTCTACAAGTTTCAATGCAATGCATGGTTCATTTATATAGAATTCATAACTTTTATTCTAACTAGTCTTAACTTTACACAGAATGTTCTTGTTGAAGCAGAAACAGATCTTTCTCAGGTAATAGTTTTTTATTTTTTTCATTCAACTAAGTGTTTAGTGTATGCCAGTTAACTATGTATGTTATCACAGGATGATGGTCTGAAAAATCAAAAGCTAGAGGCTGAAAATAAACGGTTGGCAGAGCAGAGGAGACTGAGGTTCCATAAAATGAAAGAAGAAGAAAATAGCATGAAGAGTGGCCTTCTAAGTAACTCCACTCACATGAAACTTGCTTTAGAAAAATGTGGAACAAACAAGAGGAGGTATGTTAATGTTCTCAGGCCACCGTTAGAAGAAGATACAGATGTAAAAGTCCTTAGCATTGATAGACTTAAAAAGCAAAATAATGTGCTTGATGAAGAAATGATTGAAAAGTGTCAACAGCTCAAACAGTGGGACGAAGAAGTATGTATTTTACATCTATTATTATTTTGCCTAACTTGTTTATGAACATAAGTAATGGCTTATATGTTTTATGTTTAGGATTTAAACCGGCCGTTCAAATGCATCGACAAAGTTTACTGCAATTTTCTTTTGGAACAGTTTCTTGTTACATCTAGTTGGTGTAAGTTCAGGTTTCCTTGGTGCAATGATATTATTGTTGATCGGCGTTTCTGGGATTCTTTAATTGGGCTTGACGATAAACGTTTAGGGTGGTTGCTTGACGATGTAAGTGAATATAACAATTTTGTTTTACTTTTCTTACACATAGATGTGGATCCCCATTATAGTTTTTTTATTATGTTTTATTTTATTAACTACATCACATTGAACTTTGGGTGTGGTACATGTGGCATACTTCTATGTGACTGATGAAATTTACCCCATTTCATGGAAGAATATGGAACATGTATCTATGTTAACCAATGTTATAGCACATAATTCGTTATATATTTGGTCACTTGCACTGTTTCACATTTCTTCCGGAAGTGTCACCTTTTATGACAGTCAAAAGATCTATGATGTTGAATATCGTCCGTGGTATCTCAAGATGAGGAGTTGTTTAGAGACTAAGCTGCCTGTTATCTTACAACGTACTGGTGTGTTTGCGAGCAAAGGAATCGATCCCAACAGCTATAGTATTAAGTTTAGTCATGCAGAGAATGTCCCCCAGCAGGGTGGGGTTTTTGGTGATTGTGGCGTGTTTTTATGCCTATTTCTTTACAGGTTAGTAACTAAACCTAAGTAAATTGTGATAAGTTATTTTTGGTGGTTGAAGATCCAATTCCTTTGTTGAATTTTTTTTATTTTTTTTACAGGTTAGCTAATGGGATCCCTTTGGCGGTTGAAGATCCAATCCAGATGGCCTTGGCTTATCGAGAAAAACTGGTCAAATTTTATTTCGAGCACAAGATCATCTATGAATCTTAGTTTATGTATCAAACTGGTGTGTCAAACTTCTGGACACTGATATCCATTTGCCTGTGGTGGGATGGAAATGGAAACTATTTGCACCTGTTGTACAGGTCAGAATCTATTTCCTTTTGTGTAACTTATCTTAAGACAATTTGTGATGGAAAAATATAACATTGGCATGGGAGTAGGTGTCCACCAAGAAATCATATTTTATTACATTGTTTTGTTTCCATACTTTGAAAAACATAAAAATATGCTGCATCAAGGGTCATCCAAGTTGACTGTTTCCCACGGCATTGATTGATGAAAGTAATCCTCTGCTTGCTGTGAGCTTCCTCTAGGATACGTCCTTTCCTAAAGTATGCATAAAACGAGTTATTGAACTAATAATCGCGGCCTAAGTGATAAGCTTTTCAAATAATTATAAAGAACTTACTTTTGTGTATGCAATGGATTCCCTACACCCCTGTCGGTTGTGACCACGCGCCCCGCACCTTCCACATCTTACCGTAACCGGTTCCTCACCTTGAGATCTAATACGTTTCGTGCTCTTTGGTCTACCAGCTGGTTTCGACATAACTGGTGGCTTAACAACAGGCAGGTTATTAGGTATCTGCCAACTAGAAACTTCTCCCACAGGATATACCAACTCTTGGTAAGTACCTTTAAGAGCTGTTCTCATAAACCATCTTTTCGCTAAACCATTACAATCTGTTAATCCATAAACTCTGCATATAGCTAAAACATGACCACAAGGCAAACCTGAAACTTGCCACTTTCGACATGTGCATGTACCGTTACATAACTCCACAGTTTCTACCCTTCGATGATCATCTACTTCGTAAACTTTGCCAGTTTCAATACCTACAACAACCCAATTAATGCTCTTTTGCATTTTTTTTCTCATTTTTGCTGTAGCCCAAGGACTTAGTTCATCCAATGGTCCATCTAAATAAACAAACAAAAAAGACAATATAAACGACTAAATACGACTATTACTTTCTCATAAACAAATTAAATTATTAAATACGTACCTTTATATTTTTCCCGACGTCCACAATACCATTTTGCACAAGCTGCCTGTACCACTCCATTAGGTTTGTAATAGGAACTTCTCTGACATCTCTTGTTAGATTATTGATTGACTCAGCTGAGTTAGATGTCATGTAATTGTAACGATCATGAGTGCAATATGCCCTAGACCACATTTCAACACCAGCTTCAATCAACCTTTGGTATACATCTGGTCTTTTTGCTTCAAGTTCATTTATTGCCATTCTAAAATCATCAACCAAATAAGCTTTGCACATCTTCCAGAATAAACACTGCATCTTAATACTCTTTAATTTGCAATTCATCATCAAATGCCTACAACAATAACCATGAAATGCATTTGGAAATACAGCTCCACAAGACGATAAAATTGCTGCATGTCTATCAGATATGATAGTCAAATCTGGAATTTCCCCTATACACTCTGTCAACTTGGACAAAAACCAGGTCCATGAAGGACCAGTTTCACCCTGAGACACACCGGTGGTAATTGGTATAATCTGATTGTTGCCATCCATTCCAACAGCTAACTGATTTGTGCCTTCATATCTCCCTTTGAGATGTGTTGCGTCAATAATTATCAAATGTCGCATATGGTTTTTAAAGCTCCGAATCTAATTACATAAGGCTGAATTAGTTGAACTATTACAAATAAATAAATAACATTAAAACTTATTATATAAATACTTACCACAACACCAAAAGCTATAAAAACCATCTTAAAGCGATCTTCATCATCAGTCTCAATGTGAGTAACAGTACTATCATTTGTCCTCTCTAAATTATAACAATAATACGGTAACTGTGCAAAAGATGATTTCGGGCAACCCGAAATAGATTCCAACGCAACATTCTTTGATCTCCATGCTTGTTTGTAACTAATATCAATGTTCAGGTCCATGTATATGTCTTGTTTTATGTCCTTTCCCTTGTAGATTCGACTCGTGTCTTTTAACTTAGGTTCTATTTTTGATCCAACAGTTTTGCTGTAGCATTACGATGATGCATACGTATTTGTGTTTTAGGATTCAGAGAAGTAAATCATATTGAGCTACTCCAGAACACATAGAACTCTATAATGGATTGGTCAAATCTTATAATCTTGACAAGGATCTTTTTGAATCTTATGGTAAAACATATTCTTTAAAGAGAGACCGTGAAGATAAGGATAGAGATAAAGACCTCCAGCTGGATTAGACCAAGGGTTGAAGAAACAGAAGACAAGCAAGGATGCTGGATCATCAAAAGGTTTAAAGTCGAAGAAATCAAGGTCATGTAGCTCATCCAAAGGCACCAAGTCTCAGCCAAAATCATCTGGCAAGTCTACCCAAGCAGAGGAACCAGTGTTTGAGGTTGCAGACATAGAAATGCCACATAATCAAGGAACTGACTTGGGAATTACTGATGATCAAGCTAATGTCGAGAATCATTCAAGAAGTGACTGGTTCAAGAGACCTAAAAGGCCTTTGACTCCTGGTCCTGACTGGAATGCTAGAAAATCTATTGACTTCAGACCACCTCAGACATGGATCAGCAAAATTGCTCATGCAGAAAAGCCTCCTCTTACTTTTCAATGAGCTGATGAGCACTCTGATCGACTTCTCAACATTTGTCATGAATAACCTTAAGATTGAGAATCTAACACAAGAGCATCTTGTTGGACCTGCTTTCAATCTACTTAAAGGAACATGCAGAAGTCGGGCGGAACTTGAGTATTACTTTGAAGAGTGCTATAAAGCTGTAACTGATCGGCTTGACTAGAATAATCTTGAAGGACATGCATATGTATTTGACCTTAGCAAGCCTCTACCATTGATTGAAGACCGAGGTTGTCAAGTAGTTCCTGTAGACTACTTTTTCAACAACGACCTCGAGTATCTAAAAGGTGGATGTGGAAACTAGAAGGGGGGGGGGGGGTTGAATAGTTTTTATCATTTTAAAATTAAAACTTAGATTGTCGACTTATGTAAACTCAAGAGATATACACAAGTGTATATGATAGCGATGCAATAAGTAAATAAACAATCTACGAAATATGAACAAGTAAAGATAAGAAAGATCAAACCGATGACACAATGATTTATAGTGGTTCGGCTACGAAGCTCCTCTTTGCCCTACTCCACTCCCTAAGTACCCAACTTGAGAGTTATCTTCACTATGTCAACAAGCTCCCTTTAGGCGGAGAAAACCGTACACGTCGCTTACACTTTTTCCGGTACTAAGCTAAATACCGAGTTCTACTTCGAGATAGAACCAATCTAACACACTATGTATTTTGTGGCCTAAATACTAACCTATCATACACATATGATACACACAACACACAACACAAGATATACAAGATGAATGATTATCACAAACGTGATGACACAACTAAACTATTAACACTTGAAGCTTGACGTCTTCTTGAGTGTTCTTCACTAAAGAGTGGAATGAGTTGATCACTTGTAATGGATTATGTAACAAGTATAATGATCAAAGAATATAAAAGATAAAAGATGTATGTGAAAAATATTTTACAAGAGTTGTCTAAAATGAAGACTTAAGGTTGCTATTTATAGGCAAGCCTTTGAAATTTAAATGTTGTCCCAAACAGCTGGACGATGCGACACATGGATTCACCATCAGCTAGATCCGTGCCTTGTTATGGTGGATCCGTCCGAGGAGCTGGGACAACATTTGTCATTTTATTATTAATCCTAAATCTATACAAAATATTGTTTTGTACTTATTAAAATTAGTTTAATAGATTCTTCTAGAACAAAATATTTCTTATCATCAATAAGGAAAGAATTTCTAGACTTGGGAAGATTTGGAAAGATTGTTTCCACTTATGGTTAATCTTATTTTGTCTTACATGATTAATATAACTAGCTTATAATTAATCATGTGTTAACTTAAATCATTTGATTAGAAAAGATTTATGCAAATGATAATATTTTTCTTTGATCATTAACTATGTTTAATAATGCTATATTCATACCTTAAGTGATTTGTCGTCGTCAAGTAAACTTTCGACTAAATAACTTGTTTACGTAGTATGACATTATATTTGTTATTATCAAAACATGAAGATCATTAAATATAAATATCGTTTTTACACGAATATTTGCATTAACAATCTCGCACTTTTTGATGATGACAAAATATAAACTCATGCTTATTTAAAAGTTACAAAATATGTATTTAGTAGATGAGTTTACATATCTTCTCCCCCTTTTTGTCGAAGCAAAAAGTGTTCTGTTGAGGGGGTTCTTGCAAGTCTTGTCTTTGACGAATGTGAAGTCACTTGAGTACGAATGCAAAGTAAAAAAAATAACGACAAAGTTACAAGTGCTCCCCCTTGGTGTATGCTCCCCTTTGCTTGGGGCACCAAGGAATCGAGCTATGGATGCGTGCTACAAAACAAAGTTAGTAGACAAGAAAATATATATATGACAACCACATATGCACACATATACATTTTACGCAATAAACATCCATCATCAACACAACAAATGAAAATAATGTTAAATCCATTATAAGGGATGAAACATAAAATTTGGCATTAAAGCCCATAAGACAAGAAAGTTAAATTCGAAAATAAAATAAAAGAAAACAACTAAAAATCCTAAATCTTGGGATATATCATTTTCCCATATAATCCAGAGTTTCATGCGGCTAATGCGGAAAGTAAGGTGGGTTTGATGAGGGGCCGAGGTAGTGTCGGATGTATGAGAACATGTAGTTGACACTGTTTCGGAGCATTTGGATTTCATGCCTTGTGGTGCTACAACATTGACAATACAAGTTATGTAGGTGATGCATGTCATTTGGATGAACAAAATTAAAGATGTTTGGAGGATTGGGAAAATCTTGATTTCCAAGATTTGGTGGTAGATTGTGAAAGTTTTCAAGTGGAGGTTCATTGTTGTGGAGTTGAGGTGTATTATTGTTAATGTTAACAAACAATGGTTGGGTTGATGGTAAAGGTTCAAATCCGGGTGGTGGATTTAGAAAACCGGTAGGTGGTTGTGAGACATGTGGTGGTGGAGATGGATTAGAAGGGCTCGATGGCTAATTGTCCATCGTTGACACATAAAGAAGTTCTTAAGGTTCTTGTTTTATTAGAATGATGAAACTAAGTTTAGGTGGAGGTTCAACGTGAGTTGGTGTCAGAGACTCACTTGGTGATGATGAAGAGGTGTAGTGTGTACTCTTGCTAGAGATGAATTTTGATGGAGCTTGTGGTGGTGAGAGGGATTTCTTTCTAGGAGGTGGTGAAGGAGTTCTCTCATTTGGTTGTTCCTCACTTGAGGATGTGAGATTGACATAGTTTGGATACTTGACACTCATTCTTGTGGTTTTCTTTTTAAGCTTGGTGAATTTGTTTTGGATGAACTAGTCATGGTGATGAACTAGCAAGGTTGTATACGAGAAATATGAAGAAAATGGCGTTTGAGGGTGATGATTATATGGTGAAAAGGGGTGAAGTGGATTGTATAATGGTTCTTGGATTATATGGAGATCATGTTATATCCTAAGGTTTAAAATCCACATAGTATCATATATCATAGTTATAAGAGAAAGTAGAAAAAGTTAAAAATCAAGAAAATTTGAATTTTGGCGCCTGGCCAAGTGAGCTACGGATCCACCAAAATAACGTACTGATTGATATCGTATAAATTAGGTACTATCCGTATGTATATAATATTAAGTATCCCGTTAGAAATAAGAATCACTTTAGGAAAAATGATAATTAAATCTTTCGGAGTCGTATCCCGACGAGAATTGAATTTGAAATTCACGAAAATTTTTTTCGTTTGATGCTTGAATATCTTTTAATTTTAGCTTTGGATTAAAACTAAAGATATCGATAAACTAGATTAAACTAATCAACAAGCAAGCTAATAAGACGAAAGATATATAAAGAAAAAATATGATTGTCAAGTAAAAGTGAATCGATTCTTAAGTGTGAAATTTTAGATCTTAACGATGAACTAATTTCCGTCTAATAAATCGATTCCTCAAAACGTTGGCTTAATATTGAAAATGACTTTTTATCTAGAAATTAATTACTAATTTAATGCCTACTTAATCTTACGGATTTTGCCCGTTCGATTAAATAAAACACTAAACTAAATAATTTTTGCAAATTATTAATCACTAATTACTTATTTAATTCCACACTTAATTCACTAATCACAAATTTACTTAACAAGCATAAAATAAACTACTTGCTACGCATAATAATCAAATAAACTAAACTAAACATAATAAGCCAACTTTATCTAAACTAAAAGTATTGAAAAAGGAAAGAAAATGGAACAGAATTAAAGAGCCGCATTTAAATGATAACACCTGATTTAATAAGCTAAATAAAATATATAAATTCTATCTGGCTTATTAAACCCTTAAGCTCCACGCCTCATGAGTAGACCGGTACCAAAAATCACAAAACATGACATACTGTTATGCAACAAACAATTATACAAATTGTAATGCAAAATTCCAATTCAGATATAACTTGAAATGGGCCTAGTACTCTTTATATGCATGGTTGAATCAATCACTCCAAGGCCCAAACAACTAAAACTCTTCAACCGACCAAATTCAACCCAATAACCAACAACGGCCCTAAATTCCTAACGAGGCTCAAAATCCCAAAAGAGGACCAAATGGAGTAACGAGTAATAAGAGCGAGCTTCACAAATTTTAAACTAAACCTACAACTTTAATAAGCTTATCTGAATAAGCCATGACAAATGAAACATAATTTAAGCAAACAAAAGACACACAAAAGCTTATGAAACAAGAGAATCAAATAAGCACTTTTAACAAACGCATTTAAATGAGATTAATCAAACAAAACTAGATCTAAACAAAATAGACTCTAACCGAAAAATAAGAATAAAAAATAAGCTCTCACTAACTGAATAAGCTAAGATAACTACAACTCAACGCACAGCTTATTCAAATAGGCATAAAAGCTAGACGAGATCTAAATGGAATTTAAAAATAAGCAAACGAAAGAAGAAGCTAGAAAAGAATAATAATAAGCCGAAGCTTATTTGGGATTTTTGAGCTTAAATCTAAACGAATAAGTCATGAGAGGGTTTATTCAATTGTAGGAAATAATCTAGAAAGTAAATAGCAACAATAAGCTTATAAGAAATAAGACAAACCAAAACTTATTTAAAAAAACTTTATTAACGAAGCTTGTTACTAAATAAATTGACAAATCAAATAAGCTATGAGATTGCTTGTTTGATGTTCCACTTATTTGTAAACAAACTCAGCTAATAAGCTGCAGAAATAAGCTGAGAGTTTAGCTTATTGAGATAAGCTCGAAAGAAAAGTATAAAGAGAAGGAAAGAAATAAGCCACGAGTGCCCAAACACCAACTTCATTTCATTACTAATAAGCTCAAAAGTACAATAAGAAGATCCAATAAGCTCACAATAAGCTTTTACAATAATCCTAAAACTAAAAATAAGCTAAACCTACTCCTAAACTAATAAGCTAAAAAGTATAAAAATTAAGTCCTAAATCTAACACCCCAAAACTGTGGGAGGCGTCTTCAATATATAGCCAAAGTGAGGAGGTATTATCGTAAAATCGCCAAATGAATACTAGTCAATCATTGGCTGTCAAATACATTCCCTCGGATCGCTAGCTGCAACAATCTGATCCATCCGTTTAGGAGAGGACACGCGTCCCTTGAATGTGCTTACCTCGTACGCAATTAATAAACACCATCAGATTTCTTCTTTGTATTTTGAAATGAATTGTGAGATTTATAAATTAGCTCCGCCATGTGTCCTCATGTGATTCGTTCTCCCAAGTTTTAGTGCTTTGGCATGTGACCTCAATTGAATTAATTACTAGGCACATGACCATGATGTCATGCTGACGTCACCCAAACTTTAATTCTTTTATTTCAGCTTTGATTTTAGGCTTAAAATGGTCTTAGGATTTATTAATGAGCTTAGTTAACAATGGGCTGGCCCGGCCCATTAGGTGGGTTTTGGGCTGGCCCAATAAAATCTGAGGGCACCGTTAGAGTCTTAATTTCGCGCTCTTTCCAATGGCATGCTTCGGGAATTTTCACGACTTCATATTGATCTTGAATATTAAGCACTCTTGATCGAAATGAACCCGAAAATACCCGTTTTTTGCATTGTTTTCAATCCATAATACCTGTATGACATAAAAATACCAAACAAACATAGTTGCAATATAATTAAGCATATTTTAGTATTTTTAGTATGATTAATAGTGTTTTACGGGGTAAAAAAGATGTGTGTTTTAGCACACGTCAAATTCCCTCACACTAAGCCATTGCTGGTCCCACATGCAATGTTTATAAAACACGCCCGTAAATAAATAATTAAATCCTCCCTTAACTTATGACCCCTCACAATCAAACAAGAACTGAAAAGGTCCATCAAGAGGTTCAAAAATCATTTATTTCGAAAACGCCCCCGTTTTAACCACTTATTCAATAAAAGATAAAAAACTAAGATAAATTTTTTTATAAATTTTATTTAAAGGCTTTAAGAACGGGAGTTCGTCATCCTTGATTTTTACAATCCCCAAACCAAGCTTAAAACGAAATCACAATTAAATATAAGATTAGATGCTAACACTACTCATAAATGCTAATTGTGTAAACGCAACTACTTTTCGCTCCCTTATTCCTAAATCCTCTAAGGATTTTATAAATATTATTATTGTTGACAAATAAATTATGGCCTTATTTATATAAAGTAAACCCGGTTTAGACCATAATTAGTTTGAAATCCTTTCCTAAAGAGACGATATAGTGAGAATAAGGTCCACATTAAGGTTCTAATTTCGCATGATTTAGGGGTTATCCTTTTTATTTCATCCGAAACAACTCAACTACGAGTCCAGAGACGGAGGCTTTATTTAGATAACCCCGGAGTCAAAATTTGGCTTTATTATTATTATTATTATTATTATTATTATTATTATTATTGCAACATTATTATCCCTCGGTCCTTTAAACAACTGCCACATCGGTATGCGAGCCGACCATGGTCTAGGAGTCTTATTTCGACCAGGAGATCCTCGACCTTTTTGAAAACTGCCACATCGGTATGCGAGCCGACCATGGTCCAAGAGTCTTATTTCGACCAGGAGATCCTCAACTTTTTTGAAAACTGCCACATCGGTATGCGAGCCGACCATGGTCCAATAAACTTTTATTAGTCTCGGATTTATTATTCTTACTATAGGCCTTCTTTTGAAAACTGCCACATCGGTATGCGAGCCGACATGGTCCAGTAATCTTTTATCAGCCCACAGTTCTTATTGTTATTATTATTATTACCTCCACCCTTTAAATGACTGCCACATCGGTATGCGAGCCGACCATGGTCCAGTGGTTTTACTTCGGCTTCGGTTTATTATTATATTTTTATTATTATTATAGCCAAATTTCAAGTCCTGTGGTCTTTTAACTACCTAGACAACGGTAGCGAGCCATCAAGAATCGGTAGCCTATTTCCCCACAACAGTGGCAGAACCTCGTTGTGTACCTTACTTTCACCAGAAGGAATCTCTACGAAAGGATTTAAACTAAGAATCGCAAAAACCAAAGTAACTTTATTTATTTAACAATTATATAACGTTTATTAAGCTGGTGGGAGCAAAAAACCACAATTAACCTCTATGAGCTCTAAAGAGATCTAACTACTCCACGCTTAGCATCTAACTTATATTCAACTCTATCATTTTTCGTTTTTTGCAAAATTTTAAAGTTTAGCAAACGCTTAGTCTCAAAAGCTAAGGGGAAAGCTAGAGTTTAAAACTTGGTCAAGTCAAAAGGTGCCTAGTTCTACGGGCCTACTTATTTCTATATTTTTATATTTTCATCATTTTTTTTATTTTTCATCATTTTTTTATTAACGCTAAAATAAAATAAAAACTAAGGTCAAAACAGGGTTGCGTGGGACACAGACATGCAACAGGTATGATCAATTTCAATAGAAATCCCCCATACTTAGAATGGAACATTGGCCTTAATGTTCAAAAATATTGGGTTTTACCCTCACACTTAGGAACGAAAAAGGCAAATGCAAAAAATTCCAAGTGTGAAAGGGGAAATAAAATCATATATTTATATATGACCAGGATTAAGGATTCTCATGATATAAACATGAAGATGATCAGAGACCGCGTGATTGGAGGATTGAAAACAAGCACAAAGGTCTTCAAGAGCAAAGGGAATCCTGCAAGCAAAAACATATAACCACAAAACACAACAAGGAAAGAGGCACACCCTCACACTTAGGCTAAAAATACACCCCACTTATTCATTACTACGATTAAACTACTACGAAAGAAATATAATGCAGCAAGCTACCTTTTTAATATTAAGGATAACACGGGTTGCCTCTCGAGAAGCGCTTGTTTTTGTTCGAGTCTCTAGCTTGACTCTAGGGTTACTTACTTTTAGTTTCAAGGTCAAATCCATAACCCGATGTGAGGTGAGGATGGTAATAGCAATACATCACCTCCCTAGGTGAGTATGCAGTAGGATGGGGTGATGGCATATGATGAAAACCAAAGGAAGGGGTCTCCATCACCATCGTCATTCCCTCTGACTGGGTCAGGGAGAAGGAAGGATCAAATCTTTCCACTTCCCTTAAGCAAATCTGCTCAGAATCGGGAAGTGGTGTAACCAGCAAGGAGGAATCATCAATAACTGGAGTCGACTCAGGGGTGTCCAGGCTACTAATGTCCTCAAACTCCTCATCAAAGATTGGATTATCATAACATAAGGTAGAATCATCATTAAAGTCAAAGAGAGGGTTTGAGAAAGTCACATCATAAGATATAGATTTTGAATCATCACCTGAAGGCTCATCAGACATTCCTTTGGTCAAACTTGGATTTTTGAGTAAATGATTAAAAAGATACTTAACCAAATGCCTAGGCAAGCCAACTACATCCTTGTTTTCCATCAAAAGGTCGACTATGTATTCTCTTAGAGGTGAATTGATATCAAAATTTTCTTCTGTAACATCAGTGGTGGGCAACGGTATAGGCATATCACACTCTAAAACACTATTAGATGTCACCTCATACTCCCTTGGGATTGGGATAAGATCATCAACACTAGACTTTACGAATTCGTCAGTTTCCCTTACGGGAATAGTGCGAATAACCTCATCCCCCATTAAGAGGGTGTTTGTAGGCTCCATGGTAGCTAAGAAAGGTATGGATGGTGTGTATGCAGGAGGTGTGACAGGAGTGGTATAATGATCACTTAAACATTGCTCCTTATCATAAGTCACCTCCGTGTAATCGTTACTCCCCTCAGGTTCTTTCACGTCAACAAGGGAATTGGCCTCTAGAGTTCTAAGAATTTCCTTCAACATACGGGTATTTTCCTTGTATAAATGCATAAGACTATCAAAAACTAAATCCTAAGGGGGTGACTGGTCAATATGGTACTGTGGAGGTTGGTCAAAACAAGGAAAGTCATAATTGTTACTAGGGGATTGACAATCAGAGCTATAATGGGGACCTCCACAATGCTCACAATAGTAGAACTGCTGATTATGATACTGTGGAGGTTGGTCAAAGGAAAGAAAGTCATAATTGTTACTAGGATTAGGCTCATAGACAAGCGGGTTCCTAATTTGACAATCAGAACTATTATGCGGACCTCCACAGTATTCACAACAGTTAAACTGTTGTGGCAAACTCGTAGAATAATATGGAGATTGGTCATGACTAAAGTTTTGATTGTTACACGGGTCCTGCTCATAGACAAGCGGGGTTCGTGTTTGACAATCAAATCCATATTGAGAACTATCTCCACACAACTCACACGAGTATGTCTCGTATTGGTGCTGTGGAGGTTGGTTGAAGAAGTTAGGTGTTTCATTATATGAACAAGGATTTAGGTCATAGACAAACTCATTTCCGGATCCTACACTACTACAGCCAGGACAGTTTCTACCATTAAACGAACCTCCACACCACGAGCAACCAAAATGGTTATACGAAGACATGTCGAAGAATTAAACCGATTAGAGGATAAAGAAGAAAAGAATTAAATGAAATAAGAGGATAAAGGAGCATATTTTTATATTTTTTAAAGATAATAATAATAAAAATAAAAATAAAAATATTTTTGGAATTTTTAATATTTATATAAAAGAAAAATAAAAAAGAAAATATTTTTGGATTTTTATTTCTATAAGTACGAAAATAAACTTTCCAAAGAAAGGATCTTCAAGGCATCAACTTCGAAACACCAAGTAAAAATCGTACAACTTTCCACGGCAGCGGCGCCATTTTGATATCGTATAAATTACGTACTAGCCGTATGTATATAATATTAAGTATCCCGTTAGAAATAAGAATCACTTTAAGAAAAGTGATAATTAAATTTTCCAGAGTCGTATCCCGACGAGAATTGAATTTGAAATTCACGAAAATGTTTTTCGTTTGATGCTTGAATATCTTTTAATTTTGGCTTTGGATTAAAAATAAAGATATTGATAAACTAGATTAAACTAATCAACAAGCAAGCTAATAAGACGAAAGATATATAAAGAAAAAAATATGTTTGTCAAGTAAAAGTGAATCGATTCTTAAGTGTGAAATTTTAGATCTTAACGTTGAACTAATTTCTGTCTAATAAATCGATTCCTCAAAACGTTGGCTTAATATTGAAAATGACTTTTTATCGAGAAATTAATTAATAAATTAATGTCTACTTAATCTTACGGCTTTTTCCCGTTCGATTAAATAAAACACTAAACTAAATAACTTTTGCAAATTATTAATCACTAATTACTTATTTAATTCCACACTTAATTCACTAATCACAAATTTACTTAACAAGCATAAAATAAACTACTTGCTACGCATAATAATCAAATAAACTAAACTAAACATAATAAGCCAACTTTATCTAAACTAAAAGTATTGAAAAAGGATAGAAAATGGAATCGAAGTGAAGAGCCGCAATTAAACGATAACTCCCGATTTAATAAGCTAAAGAAAATATATCAATTCTATCTGGCTTATTAAACCCTTAAGCTCCACGCCTCATGAGTAGACCGGTACCAAAAATCACAAAACATGACACACTGTTATGCAACAAACAATTATACAAATTGTAATGCAAAATTCCAATTCAGATATAACTTGAATGGGCCTACGTAACTCTTTATATGCATGGTTGGATTCAATCACTCCAAGGCACCAAACAACTAAAACCATTAAACGTAAAAAATTCAAACACAATAACTAACAACGGCCTCCTACTTTCCTAACGAGGCTCAAAATCCCAAAAGAGGACCAAATGGAGTAACGAGTAATAAGAGCGAGCTTCACAAATTTTAAACTAAACCTACAACTTTAATAAGCTAATCTGAATAAGCCATGACAAATGAAACATAATTTAAGCAAACAAAAGACACACAAAAGCTTATGAAATAAGAGAATCAAATAAGCACTTTTAACAAACGCATTTAAATGAGATTAATCAAACAAAACTAGATCTAAACAAAATAGACTCTAACCGAAAAATAAGAATAAAAAATAAGCTCTCACTAACTGAATAAGCTAAGATAACTACAACTCAACGCACAGCTTATTCAAATAGGCATAAAAGCTAGACGAGATCTAAATGGAATTTAAAAATAAGCAAACGAAAGAAGAAGCTAGAAAAGAATAATAATAAGCCGAAGCACGTATTTGGGATTTTTGAGCTTAAATCTAAACGAATAAGTCATGAGAGGGTTTATTCAATTGTAGGAAATAATCTAGAAAGTAAATAGCAACAATAAGCTTATAAGAAATAAGACAAACCAAAACTTATTTAAAAAAACTTTATTAACGAAGCTTGTTACTAAATAAATTGACAAATCAAATAAGCTATGAGATTGCTTGTTTGATGTTCCACTTATTTGTAAACAAACTCAGCTAATAAGCTGCAGAAATAAGCTGAGAGTTTAGCTTATTGAGATAAGCTCGAAAGAAAAGTATAAAGAGAAGGAAAGAAATAAGCCACGAGTGCCCAAACACCAACTTACTTTATTAATTATTAAGATAAAATGTTACAATAAGAAGATCCAATAAGCTAACTTAAGCAACTTTTCAATAATCCTAAAACTAAAAATAAGCTAAACCTACTCCTAAACTAATAAGCTAAAAAGTATAAAAATTAAGTCCTAAATCTAACACCCCAAAACTGTGGGAGGCGTCTTCAATATATAGCCAAAGTGAGGAGGTATTATCGTAAAATCGCCAAATGAATACTAGTCAATCATTGGCTGTCAAATACATTCCCTCGGATCGCTAGCTGCAACAATCTGATCCATCCGTTTAGGAGAGGACACGCGTCCCTTGAATGTGCTTACCTCGTACGCAATTAATAAACACCATCAGATTTCTTCTTTGTATTTTGAAATGAATTGTGAGATTTATAAATTAGCTCCGCCATGTGTCCTCATGTGATTCGTTCTCCCAAGTTTTAGTGCTTTGGCATGTGACCTCAATTGAATTAATTACTAGGCACATGACCATGATGTCATGCTGACGTCACCCAAACTTTAATTCTTTTATTTCAGCTTTGATTTTAGGCTTAAAATGGTCTTAGGATTTATTAATGAGCTTAGTTAACAATGGGCTGGCCCGGCCCATTAGGTGGGTTTTGGGCTGGCCCAATAAAATCTGAGGGCACCGTTAGAGTCTTAATTTCGCGCTCTTTCCAATGGCATGCTTCGGGAATTTTCACGACTTCATATTGATCTTGTTTATTAAGCCAATCTGTTCGAAATGAACCTCGATAAAATTTACCGTTTTTGCATTGTTTTCAATCCATAATACCTGTATGACATAAAAATACCAAACAAACATATTTGCAATATAATTAAGCATATTTTAGTATTTTTAGTTTGATTAATAGTGTTTTACGGGGTAAAAAGGATGTGTGTTTTAGCACACGTCAAATTCCCTCACACTAAGCCATTGCTGGTCCCACATGCAATGTTTATAAAACACGCCCGTAAATAAATAATTAAATCCTCCCTTTATTATTGTCCACTCACAATCTTACAAGAACTGTAAAGGTCAATCATGAAGGTTTAAAAATCATTTATTTCGAAAGCGCCCCGTTTTAACCACTTATTCAATAATAGATAAAAAACTAAGTTAAAATTTTTTTATAAATTTTATTTAAAAGGCTTTAAGAACGGGAGTTCGTCATCCTTGATTTTTACAATCCCCAAACCAAGCTTAAAACGAAATCACAATTAAATATAAGATTAGATGCTAACACTACTCATAAATGCTAATTGTGTAAACGCAACTACTTTTACGCTACCTTTGTCCTAAATCACTCTAAGGGATGTTTTAAACTTTTATTATTGTTGACAAATAAATTATGGCCTTATTTATATAAAGTAAACCCGGTTTAGTCCATTAATAGTTTGAAATCCTTTTTTAAAGAGACGATATGGTGAGAATAAGGTCCACATTAAGGTTCTAATTTCTCATGATTTAGGGGTTATCCTTTTTATTTCATTCGAAACAACTCAACTACGAGTCCAGAGACGGATGCTTTATTTAGATAACCCCGGAGTCAAAATTTGGCTTTATTATTATTATTATTATTATTATTATTATTATTATTATTATTATTATTATTATTATTATTGCAACATTATTATCCCTCGGTCCTTTAAACAATTGCCACATCGGTATGCGAGCCGACCATGGTACAAGAGTCTTATTTCGACCAGAGATCATAACTTTTCTTGAAAAACTGCCACTTCGGTATGCGAGCGACACATGGTCCAATAAACTTTTATAGTCTCGGAATTTTATTATAATTACTATTAGGCCTTCTTTTGAAAAATCTGACCACATCAGGTTATGCGAGCGACATTGGTCAGTATCTTTTATCAGCCCACAGTTATTATTGTTATTATATTTATTACCTCCACACTTTAAATGACTGCCACATAGGTATGAGTGCGAGCATGGTCAGTGGTTTTTACTTCGGCTTCGGTTTTTTATTATATTTTTATTATAATTATAGCAAATTTTCAAGTCTGTGGTCTCTTTAAACTACCTAGACAACGGTAGCGAGCCATCAAGTGATCGGTAGCCTATTTCCCCACAAACAGTGGCAGAAAACCTCGATGTGTACCTTACTTTCACCAGAAGGAATCTCTACGAAGGGATTTAAACTAAGAATCGCAAAAACCAAAGTAGCTTTATTTATTTAACAATTATATAACGTTTATTAAGCTGGTGGGAGCAAAAAGCCACAATTAACCTCTATGAGCTCTAAAGAGATCCAACTACTCCACGCTTAGCATCTAACTTATATTCAACTCTATCATTTTTCGTTCTTTGCAAAATTTTAAAGTTTAGCAAACGCTTAGTCTAAAAAGCTAAGGGGAAAGCTAGAGTTTAAAACTTGGTCAAGTCAAAAGGTGCCTAGTTCTACGGGCCTACTTATTTCTATATTTTTATATTTTCATCATTTTTTTCATTTTTCATCATTTTTTTATTAACGCTAAAATAAAACAAAAACTAAGGTCAAAACGGGGCTGCGCGGGACACAGACAGGCAACAAGTATGATCAATTTCGATCGAAATCCCCCATACTTAGAATGGAACATTGGCCTCAATGTTCAAAAATATCGGGTTTTACCCTCACACTTAGGAACGAAAAAGGCAAATGCAAAAAATTCCAAGTGTGAAAGGGGAAATAAAATCATATATTTATATATGACCAGGATTAAGGATTCCCATGATATAAACATGAAGATGATCAGAGACCGCGTGATTGGAGGATTGAAAACAAGCACAAAGGTCTTCAAGAGCAAAGGGAATCCTGCAAGCAAAAACATATAACCACAAAACACAACAAGGAAAGAGGCACACCCTCACACTTAGGCTAAAAATACACCCCACTTATTCATTACTACGATTAAACTACTACGAAAGAAATATAATGCAGCAAGCTACCTTTTTAATATTAAGGATAACACGGGTTGCCTCTCGAGAAGCGCTTGTTTTTGTTTGAGTATCTAGCTTGACTCTAGGGTTACTTACTTTTAGTTTCAGGGTCAAATCCATAACCCGATGTGAGGTGAGGATGGTAATAGAAATACATCACCTCCCTAGGTGGGTATGCAACAGGATGGGGTGATGGCATATGATGAAAACCAAAGGAAGGGGTCTCCATCACCATCGTCATTCCCTCTGACTGGGTCAGGGAGAAGGAAGGATCAAATCTTTCCACTTCCCTTAAGCAAATCTGCTCAGAATCGGGAAGTGGTGTAACCAGCAAAGAGGAATCATCAATAACTGGAGTCGACTCAGGGGTGTCCAGGCTACTAATGTCCTCAAACTCCTCATCAAAGATTGGATTATCATAACATAAGGTAGAATCATCATTAAAGTCAAAGAGAGGGTTTGAGAAAGTCACATCATAAGATATAGATTTTGAATCATCACCTGAAGGCTCATCAGACATTCCTTTGGTCAAACTTGGATTTTTGAGTAAATGATTAAAAAGATACTTAACCAAATGCCTAGGCAAGCCAGCTACATCCTTGTTTTCCATCAAAAGGTCGACTATGTATTCTCTTAGAGGTGAATTGATATCAAAATTTTCTTCTGTAACATCAGTGGTGGGCAACGGTATAGGCATATCACACTCTAAAACACTATTAGATGTCACCTCATACTCCCTTGGGATTGGGATAAGATCATCAACACTAGACTTTACGAATTCGTCAGTTTCCCTTACGGGAATAGTGCGAATAACCTCATCCCCCATTAAGAGGGTGTTTGTAGGCTCCATGGTAGCTAAGAAAGGTATGGATGGTGTGTATGCAGGAGGTGTGACAGGAGTGGTATAATGATCACTTAAACATTGCTCCTTATCATAAGTCACCTCCGTGTAATCGTTACTCCCCTCAGGTTCTTTCACGTCAACAAGGGAATTGGCCTCTAGAGTTCTAAGAATTTCCTTCAACATACGGGTATTTTCCTTGTATAAATGCATAAGACTATCAAAAACTAAATCCTAAGGGGGTGACTGGTCAATATGGTACTGTGGAGGTTGGTCAAAACAAGGAAAGTCATAATTGTTACTAGGAGAAGGCTCATAGACAAGTTGGTTCCTAGATTGACAATCAGAGCTATAATGGGGACCTCTACAATGCTCACAACAGTAGAACTGCTGATTATGATATTGTGGAGGTTGGTCAAAGGAAAGAAAGTCATAATTGTTACTAGGATTAGGCTCATAGACAAGCGGGTTCCTAATTTGACAATCAAAACTATTACGCGGACCTCTACAGTATTCACAACAGTCAAACTGTTGTGGCAAACTCGTAGAATAATATGGAGATTGGTCATTACTAAAGTTTTGATTGTTACACGGGTCCTGCTCATAGACAAGCGGGGTTCGTGTTTGACAATCAAATCCATATTGAGAACTATCTCCACACAACTCACACGAGTATGTCTCGTATTGGTGCTGTGGAGGTTGGTTGAAGAAGTTAGGTGTTTCATTATATGAACAAGGATTTAGGTCATAGACAAACTCATTTCCGGATCCTACACTACTACAGCCAGGACAGTTTCTACCATTAAACGAACCTCCACACCACGAGCAACCAAAATGGTTATACGAAGACATGTCGAAGAATTAAACGGATTAGAGGATAAAGAAGAAAATAATTAAATGAAATAAGAGGATAAAGGAGCATATTTTTATATTTTTTAAAGATAATAATAATAAAAATAAAAATAAAAATATTTTTGGAATTTTTAATATTTATATAAAATAAAAATAAAAATAAAAAAGAAAATATTTTTGGATTTTTATTTCTATAAGTACGAAAATAAACTTTCCGAAGAAAGGATCTTTAAGGCATCAACTTCGAAACACCAAGTAAAAATCGTACAACTTTCCCCGGCAGCGGCGCCATTTTGATATCGTATAAATTACGTACTAGCCGTATGTATATAATATTAAGTATCCCGTTAGAAATAAGAATCACTTTAAGAAAAGTGATAATTAAATCTTCCGGAGTCGTATCCCGACGAGAATTGAGTTTGAAATTTACGAAAATGTTTTTCGTTTGATGCTTGAATATCTTTTAATTTGGCTTTGGATTAAAACTAAAGATATCGAGAAACTAGATTAAACTAATCAACAAGCAAGCTAATAAGACGAAAGATATATTAAGAAAAAAATATGCTTGTCAAGTAAAAGTGAATCGATTCTTAAGTGTGAAATTTTAGATCTTAATGATGAACTAATTTCCGTCTAATAAATTGATTCCTCAAAACGTTGGCTCAATATTGAAAACGACTTTTTATCGAGAAATGGATTACTAATTTAATGCCTACTTAATCTTACGGCTTTTGCCCGTTCGACTAAATAAAACACTAAATAAAATAATTTTTTGCAAATTATTAATCACTAATTACTTATTAAATTTCACACTTAATTCATTAATCACAAATTTACTTAACACGCATAAAATAAACTACTTGCTACGCATAATAATCAAATAAACTAAACTAAACATAATAAGCTAACTTTATCTAAACTAAAAGTATTGAAAAAGGATAGAAAATAGAACCGAATTGAAGAGCCGCAATTAAACGATAACACCCGATTTAATAAGCTAAAAAAATATATAAATTATATCTGGCTTATTAAACCCTTAAGCTCCACGCATCATGAGTAGACCAGTACCAAAAATCACAAAACATGACACACTGTTATGTAACAAACAATTATAGGAATTGTAATGCAAAATTCCAATTCAGATATAACTTGAAATGGGCCTAGTACTCTTTATATGCACGATTGAAGCAAACAGCCCAAGGCCCAAACAATTAAAACTCTTCAACCGACCAAATTCAACCCAATAACCAACAGCGGCCCTAAATTCCTAACGAGGCCTAAAATCCCAAAAGAGGACCAGATGGAGTAACGAGTAATAAGAGCGAGCTTCACAAATTTTAAACTAAACCTATAACTTTAATAAGCTAATCTGAATAAGCCATGACAAATGAAACATAATTTAAGCAAACAAAAGATCCACAAAAGCTTATGAAACAAGAGAATCATATAAGCACTTTTAACAAACGCATTTAAATGAGATTCATCAAACAAAACTAGATCTAAACAAAATAGACTCTAACCGAACAATAAGCATAAAAAATAAGCTCTCACTAACTGAATAAGCTAAGATAACTACAACTAAACGCACAGCTTATTCGAATAGGCATAAAAGCTAGACGAGATCTGAATGGAATTTCAAAATAAGCAAACGAATAAAGAAGCTAGAAAAGAATAATAATAAGCCGAAGCTTATTTGGGGTTTTGAGCTTAAATCTAAACGAATAAGTCATGAGAGGGCTTATTCGATTGTAGGAAATAAGCTAGAAAGAAAATAGCAACAATAAGCTTATAAGAAATAAGACAAACCAAAACTTATTTAAAAAAACTTTATTAACGAAGCTTGTTACTAAATAAATTGACAAATCAAATAAGCTATGAGATCGCTTGTTTGATGTTCCACTTATTTGTAAACAAACTCGGCTAATAAGCTGCAAAAATAAGCTGAGAGTTAGCTTATTGAGATAAGCTCGAAAGAAAAGTATAAAGAGAAGGAAAGAAATAAGCCACGAGTGTCCAAACACCAACTTCATTTCATTACTAATAAGCTCAAAAGTACAATAAGAAGATCCAATAAGCTCACAATAAGCTTTTACAATAATCTTAAAACTAAAAATAAGCTAAACCTAATCCTAAACTAATAAGCTAAAAAGTAGAAAAAGTAAGTCCTAAATCTAACACCCCAAAACTGTGGGAGGCGTCTTCAATATATAGCCAAAGTGAGGGGGTATTATTGTAAAATCGCCCAATGATTACTAGCCAATCATTGGCTGTCAAATACATTCCCTTGGATCGCCAGCTGCAACAGTCTGATCCATCCATTCAGGACAGGACACGTGTCCCTTGAATGTGCTTACCTCGTACGCAATTAATAAACACCATCAGATTTCTTTTTTGTATTTTGAAATGAATTGTGAGATTTATAAATTAGCTCCGCCATGTGTCCTCATGTGATTCGTTCTCCCAAGTTATAGTGCTTTGGCATGTGATCTCAATTGAATTAATTACTGGGCACATGACCATGATATCATGCTGACGTCACCCAAACTTTAATTCTTTTATTTCAGCTTTGATTTTGGGCTTAAAATGGTCTTAGGCTTTATTAATGGGCTTAGTTAACAATGGGCTGGCCCGACCCATTAGGTGGGTTTTGAGCTGGCCTAATAAAATCCGAGGGCACCGCTGGACTTGTAATTTCACGCTCTTTCCAATGGCATGCTTGGGGAATTTTCACGACTTCATTTTAATCTTGAATATTAAGCACTCTTGATCAAAACGAACCCGAAAATACCCGTTTTTGCATTGTTTTCAATCCATAATACCTGCATGACATAAAAATACCAAACAAACATATTTGCAATATAATTAAGCATATTTTAGTATTTTTAGTTTGATTAATAGTGTTTTACGGGGTAAAAAGGATGTGTGTTTTAGCACACATCACGGATCTACCATATGATGGATCCGTAGGTCGCAGATTTTAACAAAAACGACCAGAACATCAATTTGCAGTCCAAACACAAAATAAATCATCATGCAAGAATCATTATCTACTACCAATTATCATCCATAAAGCGTATCAAGATAAAGTAAGTACGTAGTTTCAATCATCAAGTTAAAGCATGCATAGCATTCATAAGCGTATAGTTTACCAAAATAGCATAGTTTAGTGCAAAGATACTACAGACAAATAACTAGATAGTATTCTTCAAATGCCAATTCATAATTCCTAGAGATACTCCTGATCTAAAGTTGATCCACGGATGCCCAATATCCTAGCAAAGGAGATGATTAGTTTGAGCTTTCCATCGATGATGGTGAGTAAGGAATGTCAAGCTTAACATCTTCACTCTCATTCCTCTTTTTCTCATTCTTCCTATTGATGGAGCTCATCATTCGATAGTTTAAGACGAATTGTAGTGTATGGCGAGGATGAAAGAATTTAGGATGTCTAGCAAGAATGAATCGGTATATACGAGTAATGAGTAAACCATATAGAAGAGGACAATTGACTCTATTTTTCACACTCTCAATTTTGTGAGCAATGAAGTAGGCAAGGTTAAAGTCTTGAGAGTTTTTGAGATGATAGAGCATGATGGCAGAGCATGCATCTATGAAGCTTTTGTGAGTGTCGACACAAATGACATTCTTACAAATGATGAGTTCCCATTCCTTGATGTTGGGAGGAAGATTATCTCGGAGGATAATGGTAGGATTAGAGCAATTTTGATGATTTGATGGAATGCAAAAGTTTTGAACGACATCTCGAATGTTTGGAAGGTTAGTTTGATAGGAGTTATGTTTTTCACGAGTAGTGTTCAAAAGTTCTAATGAACATTCCTTTGAGAAGATACATGTTCCTTTGTATGGAATTTGAAGGACTTGACCGAATTTTTCAAGTGACATTAAGAAATCTTTGTCTCGAATGGTGAAGCCAATCGAAAGAGACATATCACCCACATTACGAATTAATTGGAATTTGTGATAGAATTCGATGATGAAACGAGGAAAAATATGACCGTTTGAAGTAAGGAGACAATCAAATTGAATGGATTTGAATTGATCAACGATGTCGTTGCCAAAGGTGAAAGTGTAACACCCCAATACGATACGCAGCGAAATACAACATTTGGGGTGCTACTTCATAATATAAGCTTACGAGTCACAGTAAACGATCAAATGATACGTTATAAAACAAAATCACATTTGATTTATTTAAAAAGAATATCAGAGTTACAAGGTTCCAAACCAGTTTAGAAAATATATTTCTAGTGAGTCACATCACGACTTGTTTTCTTAAAAATTTCCTTTATCGATTGTACAAAATTTCACCGAGTTCTAATCCTTGATATCCACGCTTCGTCCCATCCAAGCTGTCACAAGCACCTAAACCAGAGATACATGCTTAAAAATATCAACACAATGGTTGAGTGAATTCATAGAGTTTTCAAGTAACAATTAGAACATATAGTTGGTTCCACAAAACATTTATAACCTTAGAACGCAGTTTGGTTCCACCAAAAACATGTATGACTTGCTAGCTAGGCAAGCCACACCACATTTCCAACTTTCATGAGCCCGTGTACCGAACCTTAACACATTATCATTATAGATAAATAAGTGACCGGGTAGTATGCCACTACCCCTTTCTCAATACAAAATGTCCGTTACAGGGTGCTCACCTTCGGATTCATACCCCGGATAGGGCTGTCAAACCCAATAGATCTATTTAACGCATTCAGCGTTTACCTCCTCGGTAATTAACGAGTATACAGTCAAAGGCATAAACTCATGACATTGAAATCATATTATCATTTCAAAACACTTGCGTTCCATTTTTAGAACAAACCACAACATCAAGCATATATCAAACTGCTTATGTTCAATTTATAAACAAGCAACAAGTACCTTTAAAACTACTAGCGTTCCACTTTCCAGAACAAACAACAACAAGTACACATAATGTTACTTGTGTTCCATTTTTCAAAACAAGCATGTATCCTCTTTGCGGGTTTATAAAACATTGAAAAACAGTTCAAAAGCGAGGCTATGAACTCACCTTGGTCAAAAACCACGATTAATAATTAATCAATCACGAAACATCATTGATAACGAACTCGACCGCGACCTATAATTATGTCGCTCGGTTACTATATAATAAAGTACGATCGAATGATGTGTACATCGCAACGATAGAAATCGTATAAAATATACACGTGATGAGAAATCCTTTTGCGCGACTTAGATCCTAACACTTAGTATACTTTAGATACTATCTTTCTTTCAAGCATATGTTATATCACTTTATTGAAAACTTTCTATTCTCGGAAACTTTCTATTTTTAGAAACGTCTTCGTTCATTAAAGTCGTCAAAACCCAAAATATCATGATCGTAATAATAATAATAGTGGTTATTATCTTTATAAAGTCCAACAAGTCTCATCTTAACCCAGTTGACTTTTAAAAGTCAACGTTTGACTTTTTAATACATATATTTTTCCTTAAATCTGACTCGTCCAAAACGACCCACTAAATCACATTTTCACAGCTCGGACTCTAAAGAGATTTTATGCAAAACGACGTTCCGGACAACTTTTTAGTTTTAGCCGAGACCCAAAACTAGACATAAAATGACCAAAATGCCCCTGCAAGAATCTGCCAGCAACTAACATCTTTTTAATAAAATGCTAAATTTTAACTTCAGCTTTTGACCCGTTTTTATACATTTTTAAGACTAACAAGCCTCGCGATAAAATAAAACGATATTCCGAACAATTTGCGTGCTTCGCCGGAAGGCCAAAATGGACTCGAAAGTGCTCGAATTGTCCATTTTCGAATCTGCCAGCACCTAAATAACTATAATAGCTGTTTGGAAAGTTTTAAGTTTTCAAATCTTGTTTTCGCCGTAACTTCTTCGTTATTAGGAGTTACGGGACGATCCACCTACCAAAACGTTCATTAGAACGAACTCTATCATATTTTTTAATCAAAAATCAAATTTTACAAAATTTCGAACCTCGAAATACATGCCAAACTTTCTGTTCGAAAATACATTTTTGAAAACCCATCAAAACCACATTTTTGGCTTCCGACAACCTCGAAATGCTATCAACTAGCCCATTTTTATCATCCAATATCATTTTCAATCTAGTCTAACGCAAGATTCTCGGATTCCATCACATGCAATTATCGAAACTTCTAGTTTCCCTCTCTAGCTTTCTCTCACTACCTCTCTCTACAATTCTTCTCATCTCCTAAGCTTAATTTCTTGTTCATAATATGAAGTGAAGTGATTTATTGGTTCCGACAAAACCAACTTCACTAACACGATAATCTACCCGTTTTACTACCACTTTTCAATCAAAAAAATACTTGAATCGAGCCCGAATTCTAACTAGAAAAATACCCATTGCTTGTTACGTTTCTTTAGTGGAATACGTAGGAAATGACGAGGGGATTAAGAAAATATAAGTTGATCATTATGCATGTCATTTTTTCTGCGACGGTGGTGGTGGCCGACGGTGGTGGTGGTGGTGGAGGATGTGTGTGTGTTTTTGTTGTGTAAAAATGAGAAAATGGGAAGTAAACTTCTTTATATACTTGCATTATTTTGGTCATTTGGCAAAAATAGTCCATCCTACTTTTTTTCTTTAGATTTTTGACACACATATCTTTTACTTAAATAAAAACCGATAACCATGGCTCGGGATTACACTTCCGAGACCCTTTTTTTATTTTCGTCACAATTTTATTCGTTTAAAACATTTACTTAAAATGTTAAATCGCGAAAAATCAAAACTCTTGACATGCTATTACAAAAACTCGGGGAAAAGCCATAAAACACTAAAATAAATAAAATTTTCGCTCACGGAGCAAAATATGAAATTTTCTATTTTTTCTTAAACGCTCAAACGAATAGAAATTTGAAACTCGGCTTGCAAAATAGCCAAAAATAATGATTTTTATCAAATCGTCCAAAATGAAAAACGATTATTCCAACTCATTCGTAGAAAATAAATAACTTCTCAAGATAATCGTCGACCTAAAACTCGAGTTGTTACATTCTACCCACCTTAAGGGAGCGTCGTCCCGGTGCTCAATTCAACTTATTCGTCCTAAGCTCACTCATAGAGATATGGGCTTTGATCCTTGAACAAACTCATGCGTTCTTACGTGAAGGATACGCGACGTTACATTCGCTAAACACGAGGCGAAAAATTAACACAAAAACAATGGTAAATCTGCCAACGAAGTATACATATATACGCGACCGCTCTTGTTAAAAGAGGACATAAATAAGGCACATAAACATCCGGGAAAAATCATCACGTCATTCTCAAAGGAAGACTTTAAACGAAAGATCAACCCAAATCTTAGTTTGGTGATCATGACAACAAAACAAACGAACATCGCTACGCAAAACCAAAACATATGTCGCTAACCAAAACAAAAATATACGTCGCCCTCCCGGTCTCATTTAATAGTGCACCACCGGTTGCGAAAACATTCTGGAGCACATATGACTCCATTGAACGCATTATAGCACTATTTATACATAATCACATAATTACATATTCGCCACTTTATAGCGACTTCGCATTTCAGCCTAGCTTTACTTAGGCATTTTATCATGCTTGCTTATAATTAAGCCGTAGCAATAATTTTCACATACCATGCTCGCTTACTATGAAGCCTTAGCAAATAAACCATGCTCGCTTACTAGGAAGCCTTAGCAAATAAACCATGCTAGCTTACTATGAAGCCTTCGCAAATAAACAATGGGTAGGCGTACCCAACCGATCCATACCATATCATATATCAGAAAATAGCATTTAGACAATGTAGTTTACATATTTTTTTCACATAATCAGGCAGCGGAGATTCCGCCGATCCCATTTCGCATTATACCATGCTTGCTAAATAGTCAAGCCATCTGACAATAATTCTGACATAATCACGGCTAAGCCCTAACCAACAATACTATGTTTGCTAAATAGTCAAGCCATCTCAATCAATAAACCTTGGGTAGGCGTACCCATCAATCCAAAACTTAATGCCATATTATTGGCAATACTAAAGCGACCTAAGCGCTTATCATTTATCAAAGTACATAACACATAAAGCACATTTTTGCGCAAAATTGTGCGGTGATAATCCCGCAAGAAAACATAAAGGTTCAATAGAATTTATTCGAGCATCAAGGATTCAATACCCGTGCTTTTCAAAGACGGAGATTTCAATTGTCCCTTATTGGACGGTTATCACGATTGGTTCAATCCCAATACATCCTATCAGTCATCGGACATATAGACTGGTCACATCTAGACCACAACGCACATTCGTTAGACAATTTCTTCTAAATTCCCAATTTCATTCCCTTCGACTCGAGGCGTAAGCTATTCTAATTGATCCTCCCCTGGGGAAATGGCGACGGATGTCGCCATTGAGTTCCATTAGGGTTCTCGATCTTCTAGCTCGGCTTCGGGCAATAGAGTCGTTACGTTCAAGGAGTAAGTTCCACTACACCTAATTTTAAGTCAGGGGTCGCTTAGTGTTCTATACCAATCCTTGACGATCAAGATATACTCGTTAAACAACATTACTACTACTTTCCATTTCGGGGAAATAAGTATTCTTCACGGCCATCGGTTGTTATAACCAAGGCAACACACACATTTGATGTAGGGGAAGTCTTCTCCATTTTGCACATCTAATATCGGAGTTACCAAAACCCTGTTTTCATCCACTTTGGGGTCTTATGACCTCAAGGAGATCTTTTCTCAATGTCGGTATCAGGTTTTCTCGGTACCTCACCATCTAACCAATTTCATTCATTTATCACATAGACTACCGGGTATATGTATATATATCCATTCGCAGTGACATTCTATGCCAATACTAGTTCTCAAAAATTCGCTGTTACGCGACATGCGGATATTCAATGCGACTTCATACTAAGTCTCGCTATAACAAGCATCCGGTCCACACCTTAGGTGACTCAACTCCGTACTCGCTTACTAACACACCGTCCAACATCGATTCTCGACAAACAGTCTCCACAACAAACTACCGATCTATTTCGCAATGACCTAAATCTCGCTCTTATCTAGACACGCTCATTCCGAACAATACCATTGGCATTTCTATACGGAACGACTCGGTCACTATGACTAACATGAGACTCTCTCCATGTAGTCAAATAAGATTACTTGCATAAGGGTCCAAAATTTAGGGCAAAACAGTTTTCTCTTTCGAAGAGTCCAACTCGATTATTTATCCAAAACTTTCAACATTTTTAAGGGTGACAATTAATCCGATCAAAATTTCTTCCAAAAGGTTAAATTAAAGTGGAATTCTAATTTGAAAATCACCATCATTTATAAAAATATCATTTTAGTTGGGGTTGCATAAATATTTTCAAATGATTTGAGATCGACAAAATTTATAGAATAAAAAAAATTGATAAGCGTTTAAAATGATTCATGGGTCAAAATCATTGATTTGTAAAATGTCATCATGTTGATTTAAAGTTAAAGATCATAACAAGTATAAGGAATATCCAAACTAAGGGGAAACGAAGAAGATACACGCGCATAAGGGTACTAGCGGGAACCGCTACACTTTCCTAAAAATCCAGATCATACCGAAAAAAGATGAAATCCAGGGTGACAATGGCATCCTAGCCCAAACCACCCATGCTACTAAAGCATTACATACATAGCCCACATAGAGCTCTAAATCAGAACCATGATTAAAGAATGCACAATCACAACACCGGTGATAAGATGAAAACTTTGAGGCAACAATAACCTCAAACCAATAAACCTTTAGCTTCTTGATGATTTTCTGGATTCTACTGCTTCATTATTTTCAACGCATCTCCTAAATCGTGAGTCCACAAAGGTCGAAACAATCATTCGAATCTAAGTTTGTTCAATACTTAGAACTTCTAGTTTTAATTATTGGACTTATTACTCATTCAAAACTTAGAACTTCCAGTTTTACACATCCAGGGGTTGCCATATAAATTCTTGGACTTATTACTCATTCAAATTCTTGTCTTATTTTCGACTAGTTTTGCGTTTTGGCGATAAACTCACTCGTGCAGCGTCGAATATGACTCATCCGAACTCTAATGTACCTAAGGTGTTGTTTCTTACTTCCAGCAAAAAAAACAATCTTCTCAGGTCTTCATATAACAAAAATATTTTAAAACACTCCCAACATGCTGCTAATCAAAAGCAGTCTCTAATAAATTGCGACAAGTTTTTTTTGTAGCTTACGGATATGATCGAAACTTGAAATCTATGGATACCATTGATGTGAGCCCAATTGAAGGTAATAGACCTATGAGTCCTCTACAGGTATCATCATTTCCTTTTGAATAGTTGATACAAGAACATCGACTTGATCAACATTTCCTCTCTTAGGCTTTCTCATTCCTCTACCTCATCTACCAACTCGTCCACCCGTTCCCCTCCTTGCGATGCGGCAGTAAGCCGGCCAGCACTTTGGCGGCATTATTTATACAAGGAAGAACATGGGAAACGTTAGGTACGAGGGTTGTCTAATACATAAAGGCCAACTAGATCTATACCATAAAAACAATCTTATACGATCCCATGGTGTCAACACCGATTTGCATGAATGATACTACTAAATACGAGTGAGTTATGATACGTTTGTACTACGTTGTCCATCGTATTTATATTCGCATCCTTTCTCAGTCGTACCCAGCATTGATCTCACACATCTCAGTGATTGACATTACAAATACACCAAAACACAATCACACATAAGCAAGTAGAAAGCAGAATACCGCGCACATAGATCTACTACCTTGGATACATTATAGAATCCTTCAGGTCAAAATCATTTCAGAAAACAACAAACAACTTGATGGTTTGAAAGAGTCTTCTAAACCCAATTCAAATCCAACCAAACATCATTTTAATTTTCCAAACCCTAGTGCATAAGTCGTGCCTAATCATTTGGCTTTTGGGTTTCCAGAATTCAACCTTTAAGACTTACTAAGTAAAGGTCTATGCAATGGAATCGAAACACAACACGACAACTTTACTTAAAAGTTCCCAAAAATAGACGTTCTCAAACGACACATAACGCGAGAAAATCAAACACACCATCGGGAGATAGTGTCGCATCCGTAATGCTCATATTAGCAACGGTCGCATATATCGTTTATACATACACGAAATTATAATCATCATATAACAAAGATGCATCCATCAAGTAGCATCAATACTCATCAAAATTTAACTATTCGCAAGTAGCGAATATCAAAATACATACACACACACACACACAACCACCACTCACACACATTTATATATATATATATATATATATATATATATATATATATATATATATATATATATATATATATTTATACTTTTGTATATATATATATATTGCTTTCGTTCTATAATGAACTGATTTTATTTATATATTATTTATATATATATTTATTTATTCACATTTTTACATACTTATATTCATACAGGATAATAGGGGTAGTTGTTTTCGAGTCGGGTTGTCGGGTTATCGGGTAGATCATGTCGGGTTGATTCGCGTTTTGATGTCCCGAATATTGACCCTAACCCGACCCTATAACATATCAGGTTATCAGGTTTCGGGTCAAAACGGGTCGGGTTGTATCGGGTTGGGTTGTCGGGTTGTTATCGGGTTGTGGTGAGTCAAGTGATTAGCAATAATGAGACTACATGGTACATTGATGATATAGCTTAGTGTACTTCAGCATAAAACTCACAAACCCAATACCATGCAAGTACCCTCAATACAATCAAATAAAAATAACAATTAAAGAATTTACCTTTAAGGGTGATGTAGTATTAAAGATGAGGCATTGATAAATGAGGAAGAAAAGTTTGATCAGTGTGATAGGTTTGAGTAGAATACAAATCGTCAATTGGGTTTCTAATGAAAGATGTAATTTTTTTTGTTAACTACGTAATATACGAAATAATATGCATATTAGGCTAAAAAGATCATATACCATATTAACAGCTAGCCACACAGTTTGTTATTAGGCCTTAAATGAAAAGAAAAAGTACACATAATAGAAGGCTTAATATTGGGTTATCGGGTTGAACCCGAACCCGATAAGATATGAAAAATAACCCTAACCCGACCCTATAAGGCTATCGGGTTGGTCGGGTTGACCCGATAAACCCGATAAGCATAGTTGGACCCGAATGAAAAAATAACCCCAAAAACATTAAGACTTGTTAGCTAAGCAGCCACACCACAATTTCAACCTCACGGCCCGTGTACCGAACCTTAACACATTTATCATCATAGATAAATAAGTGACCGGGTAGTATGCCACTACCCCTTTCTCAATACAAAATGTCCGTTACAGGGTGCTCACCTTCGGATTCATACCCCGGACAGGCTGTCAAATCCAATAGATCTATTTAATGCATTCTGCGTTTACCTCCTCGGTAATTAACGAGTACACAGTCAAAGGCATAAACTCATGACAATGAAATCATATTATCATTTCAAAACACTTGCGTTCCATTTTTAGAACAAACCACAACATCAAGCATATATCAAACTGCTTATGTTCAATTTATAAACAAGCAACGACAAGTACATTTAAAACTACTTGCGTTCCACTTTCCAGAACAAACAACAAGTACACATAATGTTACTTGTGTTCTATTTTTCAAAACAAACATGTATCCCCCTCGCGGGTTTATATAACATTGAAAAACAGTTCAAAAGCGAGGCTATGAACTCACCTTGGTCGAAGACCACGATCAATAATCAATCAATCACGAAACGTCATTGATAACGAACTCGACCGCGACCTATAATTATATCGCTCGGTTACTATATAATAAAGTATGATCGAATGATGCGTACATCGCAACGATAGAAATCGTATAAAATACACACGTGATGAGAAATCCTCTTGCGCGACCTAGGTCCTAACACCTAGTATACTTTAAATACTATCTTTCTTTCAAGCATATGTTGTATCACTTTATTGAAAACTTTCTATTCTCAGAAACTTTCTATTTTTAGAAACGTCCTCATTCATTAAAGTAGTCAAAACCCAAAATATCATGATCGTAATAATACTAATAGTGGTTATTATCTTTATAAAATCCAACAAGTCTCATCTTAACCCAGTTGACTTTTAAAAGTCAACGTTTGACTTTTTAATACATATTTTTTCCTTAAATCTGACCTGTCCAAAACGACCCACTAAATCACTTTTTCACAACTCGGACTCTAAAGAGATTTTATACAAAACGACGTTCCGGACAACTTTTTAGTTTTAGTCGAGACCCAAAACTCGACAGAAAATGACCAAAATGCCCCTGCAAGAATCTGCCAGCAACTAACATCTTTTTAATAAAATGCAGAATTTTAACTTCAGCTTTTGACCCTTTTTTATACATTTTTAAGACTAACAAGCCTCGCGACAAGTAAAACGATATTCCGAACAACTTTCGTGTTTCGCCGGAAGGCCAAAATGGACTCGAAAGTGCTCGAATTGTCCATTTTCGAATCTGCCAGCACCTAAATAACTATAATAGCTTTTTGGAAAGTTTTTAAGTTTTCAAATCTTGTTTTCGCCGTAACTTCTTACGGGACGATCCACCTACCAAAACGTTCATTAGGATGAACTCTATCATATTTCTAAATCAAAAATCAGATTTTACAAAATCTCGAACCTCGAAATACATGCCAAACTTTCCGTTCGAAAATATATTTTTGAAAACCCATCAAAACCACATTTTTGGCTTCCGACAACCTCGAAATGCTATCAACTAGCCCATTTTTATCATCCAATATCATTTCCAATCTAGTCTAACGCAAGATTCTCGGATTCCATCACATGCAACAATCGAAACACAATACGAAAATAATAATAACGTCACGACAATGTAAATAAAATACTTACAACCAACATAAAAATATTTTCGGCTTCCCCTCGGCTTGGTTCGAACTCGGACGAGACCCCAAACAACATAACCAACACTTTTCAAACAAAACTAACTTCACTAACACGATAATCTACTCCTTTTACTACCACTTTTCAACCGAAAAATACTTGAATCGAGCCCGAACTCTAACTAGAAAAATACCCATTACATGTTACGTTTCTTTAGTGGAATACGTAGGAAATGACGAGGGGATTAAGAAAATATAAGTTGATCATCATGCATGTCATTTTTCCGGCGACGGTGGTGGTGGCCGACGGCGGCGGTGGTGGTGGAGGATGTGTGTGTGTTTTTGTTGTGTAAAAATGAGAAAATGGGAAGTAAACTTCCTTATATACTTGCATTGTTTTGGTCATTTGGCAAAAATAGTCCCTCCTTCTTTTCTTCTTTAGATTTTTAACACACATATCTTTTACCTAAATAAAAACCGATAACCATGTATCGGGATTACACTTCCGAGACCCTTTTTATTTTTATTTTCATCACACTTTTATTCGTTTAAAACATTTACTTAAAATGTTAAATCACGAAAAATCAAAACTCTTGACATGCTTTTACAAAAACTCAGGGAAAAGCCATAAAACGCTAAAATAAATAAAATTTTCGCTCTCAGAGCAAAATATGAAATTTTCTAATTTTTCTCAAACACTCAAACGAATAGAAATTCGAAACTCGGCTTGCGAAATAGCAGAAAATAATGATTTTTATCAAATCGCCCAAAACGAAAAATGATTATTTCAACTCATTCGTAGAAAATAAATAACGGCTCGAGATAATCGTCGGCCTAAAACTCGGGTTGTTCCAGAAAGAGGATTCAATGTGTCTTCCTTCATGAACGAAATGATTTCGAAGGGTTTTAAAAGAGTTTTTGGCATTGTTTGGAGTAGACCTTTGGTGATGGATTTTTGGTATGTAGGCTTTGGTTCTTTTGTAGTCGGTTTTCATCATTCCAAGCATAATTTAAACCTAACAAATTTTTAATTAGGATATATATAATTATATTAAAAATGAGTTATGATGTATGTGTGTGATTGATGTACACGATGTAGTAAATCACACATCTTTATTTTGCTTTATCTCTCAAATTGAATGAGTCAAGATAACACAACAATTGTAGATCTTGAAGGTTCATTCATGAGAGAGTAATCGTTTTTTATTTGTATTAACTATGTAGATAAAAAAATATTTGTTTATAAAAATTTCTAATTGTGAGTTAAAAAAAATTATTCTTGGCGAATCACATTGAATGTGAGTTCCAAGTATGGAAAAACAAGTTAATCTATTATTTCAAGTCTTTTTCCTTTTATGGAAAGAAAAAAAAGTATTTCAAAATAAAGATTTAGAAGAGAAAAACTTACAATTGTGAACGTAGATGTCAAAAAATGTATGGATCTATCTTAATTATGGCTTGAAATGATGTTGGCGGGAATGCTCAATCTTTGATGGTATGAGATGTAGGTGGTGGTATGTTATTGGAGGAAAAGGCAAGTGGTCCAACAATTTAAAAGTAGTGTATCTTGCTGATACACGGATCCACCTAAACAACGCACGGATCTCCCTATGGTGGATTCGTGGTCCGCAGGTGTCGTCAAATACGGACATAGTTGATTTTCGAGAAATTTGAGATACGGTGTTGTATTTTTGGCAATTGAAGTATGTTATATATACTATTAGGAGTATGTGATATAATTTTCAGAGTCGACGTCCAAGTTTTGAACAAATCATGCAACTTGTCGTAAATTTCCTGATGGAATTTCAACGTAGTTGATCCTACTAGGAATGTGTTATCTTTTAGCATAAGTTTGACCATTGTTAATGACACAATCATTTGTGAACAATTAGACTCAACAAAACATCGTCAAAACAAGTGTGAGTTGTAATTCGATGATTGTTCTTGTCGTCCTTTTTAATCGATTTCGTAATTTTATGTATTAACCATACATGTAGATTTTGAAAATATCTATGGTCATTTTATTGATATTTTCTTAATCTAATAAAATTCTAATCTCGATTATGTTCACGATCAGAAGTTTTCTAATTGAAACTTGTAATGAGAATTAACATCTTTTGAATAATGATTAATTATCTCATTAAATTTCCGCTTATGATCATTTTTAAAATGATGGAGAATCACTATCCATGATAAGTTCCATCATTCCTAATCCTAATCTTAAATAATTAAATACTTCACGTTTTAAGGGCTTAGTAAATATATCGGTATTATTATCCTCGGATGCAACTTTCTCGATAGAAATGTTGCCCTTTTGAACGTTATCACGTAGAAATTGGTGACGAATTTCTATTTGTTTGGTTCTAGAGTGTTGTACGAGGTTTTTACTTAAGTCGATGGCGCCTTTATTGTCGCACATTATTAGAACGTCGTCGAGGCGTATGCCGTAGTCGATGAGGGCTTGTTTCATCCATAGTGCTTGTTGACATGCCTTCCCGGCGGAGACGTATTCAGCTTTGGTCGTGGAGATAGCAAGGGTCGTTTGTTTCTTAGCGAATCAAGATGTGAAACAACATCCCATGAACGTATAAACGCCACTAGTGCTTTTGCGATCAACTTAATCACCCGCGTGGTCGGAGTCGGCATAAACTATAGTTTCTACTCTGGTTCCTTTCGGATACCATAATCCTAAGTGACTAGTTTATCTAATATACCTAAATATATGCTTAACGGCTTCTAAATGGGTAGTCTTAGGATTTTCTTAGAAACGAGCACATAAGCAAACACTAAACATAATATCAGGCCTAGTTGCGGTTAAATAAAATAAACTACCAATCATACCTCGATATTTAGAGCTATCTACGGAGTCGGCTTCATCGTCCTTAGTGAGCTTGATCTTCGTTGACATTGGCGTCTTGGTTGGTTTGGAATCTTCAAACCTTAACTTCTTTAACATCTCCTTGATGTACTTGGATTGATTGAAAAATATTCCGTCTTCTATTTTTTTAATTTGAAGACCCAAGAAGAAGTTCAAATCCCCTATCATACTCATCTCAAACTCGTCGTGCATGATTTTAGCAAAATCATCACAAAAGTTTTGACTCGTGGAACTAAAAATAATGTCGTCGACATATATTTGAACAATGATAAGGTGTGACTTAGATTTCTTAGTAAAAAGTATGTTATCGATCGTTCCCATTGAATACTCGTGTTTTATCAAAAATGATTTTAGTCTATCATACCAAGCTTTAGGATCTTGCTTAAGACCATACAAAGCCTTTTTAAGTTTATAAACATAGTTTGGTTTTTGAAAATCAATGAACCCCGGAGGTTGAGCAACATAAACATCTTTGTTTATAAAACCATTTAGAAAATCACTTTTTACATTCATTTGATATAATTTAAAATCATTTGCACAAACAATATCAAGAAGTATTCTAATTGACTCTAATCTAGCTACCGGAGCATATGTTTCATCATAATCTATACCTTCTTGTTGATTCTATCCTTGTGCCACTAATCTAGCCTTATTTCTAGATACTATACCGTTTTTATCTAATTTATTTCTAAAGACCCATTTTGTTCTCATGACCGATTGACTTATAGGTAAAGGGACTAATTCTTAAACATCATTAGCTACAAATTGATTTAGTTCTTGTTACATAGCTACAACCCAACTTTCATCCTTTAATGCCTCCTTTACATCTTTGGGTTCTATAGTAGATATAAAACAAAAGAAATTACTATGATTTTGGGCTTGAGACCTTAAGGTTCTTTGATTAAGATTTCCTATGACTTGATCTAGTGGATGATTCTTGGACTCCTTAATGTTAACGATTTCGTCAACTTATATCGACTCATCTTTTTCATTATTATTATTTACTACTTTGGTATTCCTTTTAATGGATTCTTCTTCACTAACATCATCATCAACCAATGGTGACAATTTGGTAGGAGGAGGACTTTAATTGAATGTCACGTTGAGTGATTGATATCGTATAAATACATACTAGCCGTATGTATATAATATTAAGTATCTCGTTAGAAATAAGAATCGCTTTAGTAAAAGTAATAATTAAATCTTCCGGAGTCTTATCCCAACGAGAATTGAATTTGAAAATTACGTTTATGTTCCTTATTTGATACTTGAATATCTTTTAATTTGGGTTTTTAATTATACTAATAATATAAAATTAAGCTAATATAAACTAAATATTAAACTAACGAAAATGATCTAAAAAGATATATAAGAAACCTATGCTTGTCAAGTGAAGTAAAAAAGTCTGTTAAGTATATAAAAAATTGGTTTTAATGACGAATTAGTACCCGTAAAAATATTATTTTCTCACAACGTTGGTTTATTTTAAAAATGATATCTTATAAAGATAATAATTACTAGATTTGATGTTTGATTATTTCTCCGGCTTTTGCCCTTCAAAATATTCAAATAAGAAATCTAAATAATCATAACAATTATTAATCAAAAATCCATTTTTATCTTCACACTTAACTCACAATTCACCAATTACTTAACAAGCATAAGAAATCTACTCGCTAATCATGGCAACGAACATATAAGTAATAAAAATGACTAAGCTAAACATGACAATAAGCATAAAAATGGGTAAATAAAGAGATAAGGTAAAGATGCCGTTCTTGAAGTCACCAAATTCGGATTAATAACGAGCGAGACGACATAATAGCGATTACCAAAATACCCATCTCCATAAGCTTAAAACCCGCACCCATAAGCAATACCCGAACAACATACCGATTAACCGAAATGACATACTAATAGATCCAAACCTCAAGAATCATCAACATGTTCGAAACATAACACAACAATCATTCCGGAAATAAATCTTCAATATATTCGAATCATCACAAAATAAAACCACTTTTGTTACAAATCAATAAATAGAAATTACATAAAAGAAATTATACAATCTACTCCGAAAAAAAACTACTTGTTGTTCTCTACCTATTCTATGAAAAAAAAAGCAAAAGAAAAGATAAGATAACGAATGTCTGCTACTATTCTACGCTACTAATCTACTCGAAAAAAAAAGAAAAAAAAAATGAAAACTAAAGATAAGATAAGAAAAAATTCCCCATCCCACGTCTGCTGCCCTTCTCTCATTTATAACTCGCGTCTTTTTTTAAGCCACAAAGTAACAGATTTGGACAAAGCTTGAATTGGGCTTGTATTCTGTTGGGCTGAGATTCTTTTTAGCTTCTTGGGCTGAGAAATTGCACAAGGGCTAGCTGGGCCTAGACGTGGGAATGCTGGAAGGACAACATCTATTTGTTAAGTGTTTTGGATCATGATCTTTTAATAAATATGGGCCGGTCCGACCCATATAAATGGTGTTGGGCCGGCCTAATAAGAGATGTAGGCATCGTCGGACTCGAATTTTCGTGCTCTTTCTAATGGCATGCTCGGGAAATATTAATGTCTTCGTCTTGATCTCGAAAAATGCGTAAACATTTTCAAATCTTAACCGAAAGTCTCTATTTTTGCTTCATTTTCAATCATTTGTACCTACAAGACATAACAAGACAAAACAAACATATTTGCAATATAATTAAGCATATTTTAGTGATATTAGTGTTTTTCAAGGTATAAATGATGTGTGTTTTAGCACACATCAAATTCCCCCACACTAAGCCATTGCTGGTCCCGCACGCAATGTGTATAAAACACGCCCGGAAATAAATAATTTAATCCCCCCTTTAACTTAATAACCCCTCACTTCAAACAAGAAAAGAAAAGGTCCATTAAAGGGTTCAAAAATAATTTATTTCTAAAGCGCCTCAGTTTTAACCACTTATTCATTAATAGATAAAAACTAAGATAAAATTTAATAAAATTATTTAAAAGGCTTTAAGAACGCGAGTTCGTCATCCTTGATATTCACAATCCCCAAATTAAGCTTAAAACAAAATCACAATTAAATATAAGATTAGATGCTAACACTACTCATAAATGCTAATTGTGTAAACGCAGCTACTTTTCGCTCCCTTATTCCTAATTTCCTCTAAGGATTTTTCTATTATTATTGGTGACAAATAAATTATGTCCTTATTATCATAAAGGTGTCCGGTTTAGACCATAATTAGTTTTAAATCCTTTCCTAAAGAGACGATATGGTGAGAATAAGGTACACATTAAGGTTCCAATTTCATATGATTTAGGGGTTATCCTTTTTATTTCATCCGAAACAACTCAACTACGAGTCCAGAGACGGAGGTTTTTATTTAGATAACCCCAGAGTAGAAATTTGGCTTTATTATTAATCATTAAGCAATATTAGCCCTTTGTCCTTTAAACAAATGACACATCGGGCGTCCTAACCGACAGAGCCAGTAGTCTTTTTTTGATTTCGGGTATTCCCTCGACCTTATTGAAGACTGACATATCGGGCGTCCTAACCGATAGAGCCAGTAAACTTTTATAAGTCTCGGATCATTATTATTACTATGGGCCTTCTTTTGAATACTGCCACATCGGGAGCGAACCGACCATAGATAGTTCTTATTATTATTATTATTTCCTCCACCCTTTAAACGACTGCAACATCGGGTGTCCTAACCGACAAGAAACAATGGTCTTATTTCGGATTTGGTTTATTACATTATTATTATTATTATTATTATTATAGCCAAATTTCAAGTCCTGTGCTCTTTTAACTACCGAGACATCGGGCGTCCTAACCGACAAAACCCGGTAGCCTATTTCCCCACAACACTGACAGAACCTCGATGTGTACCTTACTTCACCAGAAGGAAACTCTACGAAGGGATTTAAACTAAGAATCGTAAAAACCAAAGTAACTTTATTTATTTAACAATTGTATAACATTTATTAAGCTGGTAGGAGCAAAAAGCCACAATTAACCTCTTTGAGCTCTAAAGAGATCCAACTACTCCACGCTTAGCATCTAACTTATATTCAACTCTATCATTTTTCGTTCTTTGCAAAATTTTAAAGTTAAGCAAACTCTTTGTCTCGAAAGCTAAGGGGAAAGCTAGAGTGAAATACTCGGTCAAGTAAAAAATAACCCTAGTTCTACAGGCTTACTTATTACTAATATTTTTATATTTTTTTATATTTTTCTATTTTCTTATCATGAATTTTTTTATCATTTTTTTATATTTATTATTATTTTTTTATATACAAAATAAAGCAATATTTAGGTTAAAATGGGGTTGCGAGGGACACAGCAAGGCACAGGTATGATCAATTTCGACAAAAGATAATTACAGAGGCCATAGTGAACTAAAATCAATCCGTGTAAGTAGTCCTTAGCATCTTAGGCATTGCAAAATGGTATGAATAAGGAATTTTAACCATTGGGGAGAGAAGAATGCCTTATAGAAAGTAAGCTTTTGTAAAAGTTTTTCATACCCCATGAGTGTAAGCTGTTTTAAAAATTATAGCATTTGGCAGACAATCAACACCATCAGCATCTTCCAGTTGAAGATCTCTTCTTATAGTTGCTTTAGTTATGATGATCTTCTTTCCCTCCACTAAAGGCTTTAACTGGTTGTTCTCCATTAACCATTATTCACCTTGACATGGCCCAAATTATTCAATACACGAAGTGATCATAGAGTTAGATTAACGTTAAGAACATATCTTAAATAGAACATGCATTCAGAAAATCAATAATCTGCCTCAAAACCTTCACTTTTAAACAGATTTAGTCAAAACACTACTACATTATGATTAAGCGAAGCAAATTGTAAGGGTCGTCATTATGTAGGGATTATGATTAAAAAATGAAGAAATTGAGTTAGGGTTATTCTTAATAGAGAGTAAATGAAAGATTGAAATTGATTAAATAATTGAATGAAACCCTTAATCGAAGATTATATAAGTAAACTCACCTCAACATCATTAATGTTCACACAACAGTTGAGTAAGTTTTATGCCTAGCATGCATTAAACTTTCAACTAGCGAGTAGTAAGTTACCCACAGTATAACTCAGCAGTAAGTTAAGCCTATCAGCATTAACTTACACCATCAATAGTAAAGTTATAGCCTAGCATCATTAACTTTCCCTGACACAAGTAAGTTTTATGCCCTAGCAGCATTAACTTAGAATCACCATCATTACATCAAATACTTTATAATCAGCTATATCATCAAATTAATATGTTTTATCTCACAAAATCTCTTCTATTTTGTATTTTTTATTTCTCTTAATTATTTAGCTCACAATTTCTCTTTGTCCTTGTTCTTGCTTTCTCTAAATTCTTTAAGCTCACAATTCTCTCTATCTGTTTTTGCATACTTCAACTCTCTTTCTATTTTTTCATCTCACACATTTTTCTCAATTCTATAACTCACCAAATCACTCTATCTGTTTTTAATTTACACAGCTCTCTTTCTGTATTTCAACTCATAAATTCACTTAATCTTATCTTTTACTCAACCAAATCACTCTATACTGATTAAATTTACAAGCATCACTATTTGATTTTCAACTTACAAATTCTCAATTCTCACAATCTAAACTCACCAAATCATAATTAAGGACTCGTAAAAAGATTGAGAATTCCTAATACTAGCAATTAGAAATTGAAATCACTCACATCAAATGCTTTTGGTAAGTCAAATCTGCCATATTATTGTTAGTATGAATCTTGAATCAATTGAATTAGCGTCATATACATTGGAATCTCTGATAAAGTAACTGTGAGGGTGCTAAGAACGGAGCCGCTGATGATTGCGGAGATAGAAAGATATATCATAAAAGAGCTGTCTGGACAAAGTGGGGTACGAGATGAGGGGGGGCTGATCCTACTATTGAGGCGATTAGTCTAGAGGAAGACAAGCGAGCTCAGTGCGGTCCATGTATGGAGGAATAATTGTATGCCCATAACGTTACACTTATAAACTCAATCAATTTGAATTTAAATCCATAGCACTTGGCCGACAACGCACTTTAAGCATACGCTACTCTATAGGCTGTACTTCACTGGTCGCTGCTAGGAAGTGTCTGGTGACTAGATGGCGAGCTAGCAGGCTCGCAGAGTGGTCGCTGACCTATTTTCATCTCCAAGCTCTGTGGGGAGCCGCAGTGACACGACTCGACTACAGCGCTTCGGCGCGATATACTGGTAGACATAGTACTGCGACTTCAAGCGGATGGATGTATAGAAGGAGACTACCTCTCAGGAGCTTCTGCCCTCATAAGGAGCACTGTCATATGTATGCAACCAAATCCAAAGGTAAATCTTTAGATAGACCAAAGGCCCAATTAGGTTGACCTTTTTAAAGTAATTCTGAGAACGGATACTTTTCTCACACGATGGTGTCGGAGAATGGTGTGTGATGGTATGCTGTGGGATGTGGGTAGTGACTTAAGTATCTGGGCACGAGGCACACACTGCTAACATTAATATCCTGTGTGTATGGTGGGAACCCGATTGAGAGAAGTAAGGACACATAGCGAGTCAATATTGTGGAGCGCGTATCTGAGGAGGACTCATTGTAAGAGGTAGAGAGCTATAAGAGAGCGGATATCTGCTCACATTTGCGCGACTAGTCCTGTCGTGCCGTGAGAGCAGTGCGCGTAGCGCTGTGAGCAAGATGGTATATAGTGGAGTTGGATCAGAGAGGGGTGTGATACAGTCGAGTAAAACCCAAATTTCTTCAAAAATCTCATCACATACTTTTGGTCTTGACTGATAAAAATCCCATCTCTTTCTCTTTACTTGAGTACTAAAAAGAAATGTAAGTTCACCCATAGAATTTTCACCTTTGTCCCATCTGAAAAACAAAGTCTTGTCTATCTTTCCTCTCGAAACACATTGGCCAACAAATAAGTTGACAAAGTTTCATACCAAGCTCTTGAGCTTGATGCAGTCCATAAAGTGCCTTTTCTACTTTGTATATCTGTTAGGAAAGGTTTGATCTACAAATCCTGGTGGTTACAAACATAGACTCCCTCTTCAATCTAAACCATAAAGATAAGCAGTCTGACATCCATCTGAGTACAAACCACAAAGATTTAAATGAGGCATTAGGCTAAGAATAGCTAATGCTTCAATTTCAGTCAACAGGTGCAAGACTTCATCATAGTCAATCCCATCTTCTTGGGTGTACCCTTGACAACCAATCTTAGCTTTTTTATTTATTAACAATGCCTTTTTCATCCTTCTTGATTCTTTATAAAACCCATTTAGTGCCAATAGGCCCTTATATCAATTGGGTAAATCTACCAAGTCCCAAACCTAATTGTAATTTGAATTGTAGAAGCTCATCCTGCATAGCTTCTATCCAGCTTGGATCCTTCAATGCAGTGAAATCATTATAGGGTTCTTCTTGTGAAAGAAAGCAATCAAATAAGTAATTTTGAAAGTCTTTATGGTTTGTTCTTTGCTGAACTGAACTAAAAAACCATGTTCTTCCAAATTTATTGTCATTCTTCTTGTTTGAGGTGCTAAATTCAAGTCTCTAATAATTTGTTCAACAGGATGATCTTTGTGTACTCTTGTAGTCCGGAAATAAGACTGACAGGAAAAAAATTATTACAAATTGTTCGATGGTCAGCCTCTGCACCAACCATCGTCCATAAGCAACTAAATACATAATAACTTCTATTTCAGGCTATTTGGATCATTTTGGAGTTCAATGCTTGTCTTAATTACTAAACAGCATTAACTTCTATGCCATTAGTATTAATAGAATTGAACAAATACGGTATAAACAGTGTTATTGTTGTTCCATCACTAGCATATAATATGTTGTGCTGTAACACTATCATTCTTATACGTGGATCACCACCTTTCTTTTCCTGTTCATCATAACCTTCTTTTCATTATCGCTGAAGGTTTGAATCCAGCATCTGAGAACTCTGGAATTTTTTGAGAATGTAGATCACAGCCACAATGAGTAGAATGAAATCTTTTCCAGAATACTGCTCCCATTCTGCTTTTACTGCAATCATCACATGCTTTTTGTACCTTATTACCATTAGACTGGTTTCCCAGTAACAACTGGCTTATAATTCATTGACTTTGTTAGTGCATCAATATCAAAAAGCCAATTTGGTCCACTTCCTACAATATTAGGTGTATTCTCACTAAATTAGACATGTAGGTTCTCTTCAACTATCCTTGTTCTACTGTTGAATACTCTAAATGCTTTACTATTGTGATATCGAATAAAGAATCATTCATCAGCCTTACCATCAAACTTGCCTAAGTGATCTATGGTATTGAGAATTGTAACAGGATACCCAAATGGTCTCATAAAGCCTAAAGCTAGTTTTCTACCAAGAAAAAGTTCATAAAGGGTCTTGTTATAAGGCTTAATTACTAATACCCTATTTTGCACATAACAATTAGTATTAATCTGCTTAAGGCCCAAAAAGTTAAGTACTATAATCAGTCTAACGTTTGTCCCTAGCATCCCTCAATTAATGTCTATTTATGTCTCTCAGCTACTCTATTTTGTTGAGGAGTTCTAGCTACACTAAATTCTCTCTTAATACATTTTCTCTCACAAAACTAATTCATCTCCTTATTCTTGAACTCATTCATTATTCACACTAATACCTAACCCTTTGATCTATTAGATTTTCTAATCCAGTTATAAAAGACTTAAGAATGCCACTAGTCTCATCCTTAGTATCTAGAAAGAAAACCCAACTAAACCTACTGTAATCATCTGTGACAACTAGGCAATACATCTTTTTCATTAAGCTTTTTACAAATGTTGGACCAAACAAATCCATGTGCAACATATGTAAAGGTTGGCTGATACTTACAATTTTGGACTTACAAGGAAGCTCTATGTGCTTTCCCTTTTGGACAACAACACAGTTTGATCATTTTCAAAAAGTTTGAAGGGTAGACCTCTAACAAATTCCCTCACCATTTATTCTTAGTTTTAAATTTATTGTCCAAGCCATCTATGCAAAGGTTTAGATTCATTAGATGTGGCTTTGAAAAGAGACAGAGTTAACCTCCTTAGGAACATATTCTTAAATCAGCCCCCACACTATACATATTGTCTTCTAGGAACCTAATGTAAAACATGACTTTTCATCAGTTAACTTAAAGTTTGGAGATAAAACAATATATTCAGTGTCATTAAAGAAACATTATTCTTTTGTCATACATTTTGTAAGACACTAAAGAGGTTAATCTGTAACACTCTTTACAAAAATACACATTCTCAAAATCTAAATTACCAGTTTTGATTGTACCTCTGCCTATGATTTTCCCTCCTTTAGGGTTACCTCTAAAGGCAACATATCCTCCATCAATTTCTTCAAAATCAGTAAGATAGACATGTTCCTTGTCATGTGCCTTAAACATCCACTGTCAATCATTCCTGGTCCTGTAAATCCATTTATGGAATCCCTGCACATGTGTAAAAAATCATTTCTTTTGGGACCCAAGCCATCACTGACTTGGATCTGCCTTGTGCATCAATATAATCAAACCTTTTTAGAATGGTTGATGCACTGTTGTGTTTAGAAACATGGTCTATTACTTTAGTCTTTGGTTTCCAAACCCAACAAGCTGAGGCCTTAACAACATTAACCTATGTTTCCTTTAACACATTAAGTACTGCTTTTGGCTTAGCAGTATTAACTACTGCTTTTGGCCTAGCAGCATTAACATTTATATCCTTAACAGTATTAACCCTCTTATTAAAATTACTAGTTTTAGTTGTTGTTTTGTTGTTAATGGGCCTTTCGAACACTTGAAGTGTGCTTTATTAAAAATATTGTCATTTGTCTTGCACTATTCACTGTTGTTTTTAAGTTGAGAAATTAACTGGTCTAGGCAGTAGTAATGATACTAACCAATACCTCGATAATATTGCTTTTTTGAACCATGTTCCTTTTAGGACTGAGTAACAATTCTAGCAAATTCTGATGATTATACACCCATTTAGTAAAGCTCTACACTTATTTTACCATCTTTTATATTAAACTATTTTAAAGCTATCACAATCAACTGCAAGAGATCAAAACTTCCACAACATAACAACTTTGTTAATCTCTCAAAATATCTTCTTAATCTTTGAGACATCATGTTATTCTAGTTTCTTTGGTGTCTCTAGACTATTGTGTTCGGCCTATTTTGATTACCTTTTTAACAGTTGTTTCCTAGAATTTTACTTGCTCTTAGATTTACAAACTCTATTTTAGAAAAACTAGACTTTAACTTTTTCTTCTCTTTATGAGCCTGAAGCACATCTTCTTCCTCCACTATCAACACCCCAATCCTCAATAATTGAGCATCATTATCCTTCCTAACTGCTTAGGCTTGCTTGTACTATCCTTAGCTCACTAGTCCACTACAGCTCTTAACTGTATGGCTCACAAACTATAGGCCATTTACAAACTCTCTAAACAATTTTGCACTTATGCAAGCTATCTGACATCTATTATTTTGATTAAGCTTTAGAATGAAATTCTCAATTTTCTACAGTTAGCTGAATTCATCTCTTGTTTTTAAGTCAGTTCCGAACATCCCTCCTACAATTTTATGGCTACTTGCTTTTAAAAATCTCACGTTTTAAGAGCTGGATTTCTTCTCATAAATAAGCTCATTTTTCTTATAAACTAAATCTATTCTACAACTCTAAACCTGTTTAAAAGTACTAAGCATTTAAGTTAGATGTCTTTAATCTTTTAATAGTTGTTTATTTTGTCTTTAAAGAATTTTAACATTTTCTAAAAAAGATGATGAACAATTTGAGAATCCGTAAAATATCTCATATATAACTTGTAAAGATAAGCCGATGAGTGCAAAGTAGCTGGACCTACTTTTGCTTGATCGCTCCATCATGATCACCCAAGACCATCACATGAAATCAAAGCATTAGAATAGTTTGTCTCCACAGGCACCCTTCGTTGTGTTCTCCATAGCCTGTCTTCTTGGTTCTTTAGACCTTACACACCCTTGGCAAAGTGTCCCCTTTATGGTAGTTTGTAACACCCACCTTAGACTATCAAAACCCAATGGCTTTAGTAACATTCACATAAGCATTCTTCTAATGTTCTTCAAGAATCACCATACCCTCATTGTTACAAGCCATCTAGTCACCTCAAGTCCAACTCTTCACTAAATCATTAGGACTAAATTTGTTACAACACATCATTATTAAGTTGTGGACATTTGGTTGACTTGCAAGAAAGCATAGATAACACATCACTCAGTTAACAATTGTTTTAAGTAAAACACAGCAATAGCTTGAGTGCTAGCAGTTGTAACACCATGAGCAGTATTAACTGCTCCATTTGTACTGCTGGTGCTGTTTGAGGACACAAAGGCTATGTTTTATGTGTTTGTGCTTGAGCTTGATGTCCCTTTAACCTCTGGTTCATAGATCTTCAGTAGTTCTAAAAATCAATCCAAGTAATGTATCATCTTAGGCATGTTCCTTACACAATGGTATGTGTGTCTATACTGGTGACATACTTCATAAGAACATCTGATTCACAATCTCTTTGAGAATACTTCACCATGAATCTCCAACTGACTGATATGCTTTTGAATCATCAAAAGTTTTGAGATAATACCATCTGAGCTAGATGCAGTTATAAATTTTCATACAGCTGCTTTAGAAATTCCCTAGTCCTTTTAAGTAGCAGCATTCCTTCAAACCTCTTCTCAGATGGCCGTAGAATGACTTGGCATACTTTTGATGGAGTAAACTCAATTGAATCATTAGGGATGCCTATCAATAAAGGTGCTTCTTGCTGTGTGAGGATTTGAGAAGCTCTCATCATAGCCATCCATCCAAATATGTGCTTCTTTGCCTTTGATCTTAGCCCTTAATTTGATGCCATGTCTCATCATCCAATGATTATGCTTGGGATCGCCAAGCTGTCATTCCATTTACATCATTACTTGCGTCATGTGTCAGGTGGCAGGCTTTTAAAAGCAAGGGCTGAGAGTGAGTGTGGGTGAATGATATTTACCCTGTGTTTGTTAATGGTGAAAACGAATGAGGGAAAAAAGAAGAGGATGTACAGTAAAGTTTGACCTGTATATTATATCTTGACTTTTGACTCGGGTTTGGGCTTTTGTTTTATAATTTGGGCCAGGGATTGGAAAATAGATTTGGACTTGGATTCTTTTTTAAGGCTTATGAATTAGGCTAGGGTTTTGTATAAATACAAAGTTAATGGGTTGACCCGGCCCAATAAAATGGGTACTGGTTGGCCTATTAAGGATGTATTTGGTTTTCCGCGCTCTTTCCATTCCTGTGCTCGGTTTTGTCCGTTTTGCATTATTTTGGTCTTTTTATTTAATATCCGTTCCTGCAAGACACAAACCGCAAAATACACAATTACAATGCATTTTTATGTCATTTTTGTTCATTATTGGCCTTTTTTTCTAAAGACCCATTTTGTTCCTATGACGGATTGACTTATAGGTAAAGGGACTAATTCCCAAACGTCATTAGCTACGAATTGATTTAGTTCTTCTTGCATAGCTACAACCCAACTTTCATCTTTTAATGCTTCATTGACATTTTTGGGTTCTATTGTAGATATAAAACAAAAGAAATTACTATGATTTTGGGCTTGAGATCTTAAGGTTCTTTGATTAAGATTTCCTATGACTTGATCTAGTGGATGATTTTTGGACTCCTTAATGTTAACGATTTCTTCAACTTCTATCGACTCATCTTCTTCATTATTAGTATTTACTATTTTGGTATTCTTTCTAATGGCTTCTTCTTCACCAACATCATCATCAACCAATGGTGATAATTTGGTAGGAGGAGGACTTTCATCGAATGTCACGTTGAGTGATTCTTCGACTTTCATTGTGTGTTTATTTAATACCACATAAGCTTTGCTATTTTGAGAATATCCTAGAAAAACACCTTCGTATGACTTTGGGTCAAACTTGGTTAGATGGTCTTTAGTATTCAAGATGAAGCACTTGCTTCCAAATACTTTAAAATATTCCAAAGAAGGTTTCCTACCTCTAAATATTTCATAAGGAGTTTTTCCTAGTATTGGTCAAATTAATATTCTATTTAATATATAAGTTGACGTATCAACGGCATTACACCAAAACTTTTGTGGAATGGATTGTTCATTAAGCATGGTCCTAGACATCTCTTGTAAGGTCCTATTCTTTCTTTCTACTACCCTATTTGATTGTGGAGTACGTAGAGCCGAGAAGTTATGAGTAATGCCTAGTGCATCACAATAAGCTCCGAATTGTACTTCATTGTCAAATTCCTGACCATGATCCGTTCTAATGGCTATTATAGAACTACTTAGTTGGTTTTGAATTTTCCTACTTAATATTTCAAATTTCTCAAAGGCTTCATTTTTAGTCTTTAGAAATCTAGTCCATGTATACCTAGAATAATCATCTACTACAACTAAGGTGTATAAATTACCTTCATAGCTTTTAATTGCCGATGGACCAAATAAGTCCATATGTAATAGTTCTATACATCTTTTAGTGGAAACCATATTTTTAGCTTTATGACTTGTATGAGCTTGCTTTCTAATTTTACAAGCATCATAAAAATGTTTATCATATTTTAGTTTAGGTAAGTTTCTAACTAATTCTTTAGATGAAAACGATTGAATTAAATGCATATTTGCGTGACTAAGTCTTTATGCCATAAGGTAGAGTTATCCACTACCGTGGCGAGACATAATTTGTCTTGAGACTTATTTCCTAATCTCATTACGTACAAACCATTATTCCTAATCCCGTTTCCTATAACTTTACCATCTTTAATTATTTCACTACCACCTTCCGTGAATAAGACTTGACACTTATTGTCACAAATTTGACCGACACTAAGTAAATTGAATGCTAAGTTATCTACGTGCTCTATGTTAGATGTAGTGAGAGAGTCATTAAAGATCATACATTTGCTTATGATCTTTCCTTTTAAGTTACTTCCAAAAACAACATTACCTCTGTCGTATGCTTTGTAGGTAGAGAATAAACTCTTGTTACCGGTCATATGTTTGGAGCAACCATTATCTTTGATCCACTCATCCGGTTCCAAGCATGTTCTCAAGCATACCTATTTTAACAAAAATAAATTCAAGTGTTTAGTCCCCAATATCTCATGGGTCTAAAAATGTTAGTGTTATACATCCCTTGCATTTGTTGCAATTGATTGGGATATTGAAATAGGATACAATTTCCCATATGTACAAAGCCTTGACTTTGATGGTTGTTCCAATTCATAGGATAGAAGTCTTGATGAATTGGTTCTTTAGAGTTTCTTCTAGGTTGAGGTGTGTTGTGTCTTGGTTGAGAAGAGTTTTTTCTCCTAGGTAGAGGTGTTTTCGATCTAGACTCGGTTTTAACATAACCTTTACCAATTTTGAGTGATGGTTTTAAAGACGGTTTCTTTGACTCATCAATTCTATTATGTATTAGTTTCTTTCTAGTAATGACAAAATCCGATCGCGAAGACATGGGTGGACTAAAAACATGTTCTGTCAATTTTTCACCATTGGTGCGACTTACGGATCCAGGCAAGGTGGATCTGTGCACCTTTAGGGTGGATCCGTCTATTGCTTTTTCAGTGGACGATCTAACAAAAATTATAGGTTTGGTTTCGCTAGTTGACGCTTTATTACTATCGAATCCTAGACCTACTTTACAACTAGATGACTTTTGATTATCTAACATTTCTCTTAGTGAATTAGCGCTTTTATCAAATTTTACAAACTTAGCTTGAGTTTCCTTAAATCTAGCATTTTCCAATTTGAGTTTTCTACATAACTTGCACGCGATATCAATTTCTTTACTTTTTTCAAGCTTCGTAATTTTCTCATTCAATTCTAAAACTTCCCTTTCTAAAAGATCTCTTTTCGTTTTCAAAGTTTTATTCTTGTTAATGATTTTTAGGCTAATTTCACATAAGCTATCGTATTCTATTTGCATAGTATCGTTAACAAGAGAAGATGCGTTATCACTATAGTAAGAAGAGTTAAGAGTTACCTCATTTGACAATTGAGCCATGAGACAAGTTTCATCGTTAGTTTTGTCTTTCGCGTCATTTTTGCTATCACTCTAAGAACCTCCAATGAAGGCCTTTTGATCGTTGTTTCAAGATGGTTTTGGACAATCGCTAATGAGATGATTTGGACCATCGCATCTAAATCATTTTCGGTCACTCTTCCCTTTCCTCTCATCCCTTTGTCGGAATGACTTCTTTTCTTCTCTTGGTTTCCTAACAAATTTACCCTTTCTACTAAAGAACTTTTTTAAGTTCCTTATGGCCATAGCATATTCTTCGTCATTACTTCCGGATGTCTAAGTTTCATCATCACTAGAGTCTTTCTTAGCTTTCAAGGAAATGGACTTG
>BQNB010012021.1:0-20175 GCA_026074375.1 Tanacetum coccineum
GTCATTGTTTCTACATAGTCATTTGTATTTATACATCTTGGCTATCATCCTTTATAGGCTGTAAAGATCCATTCAGTTTAAGAGGACCTTCATATAGGGTCAATTCATGAAATTTGAAAAATACTCTTATTATCATTACACGGGAAATTTTCTAATCAAAACAACATTTATCGAAGTTAAACCATTCATTCAACCACGTGTATGAATTTATTAACATGTTTTGTAGTCTCAAAATCAATATTCCATAGACGCTACTTACGCGGTTTCAATAATCAAGTTATATCCCAAAAATCTACAACATTTAATTTACATTATAAAAATTCATTTACATTGTCGTCACACTTACAATTTCCGACACACTAAGTTTCATCACCCAACCAACACGTTTTACCTCTTAGGATAAATTTTGACTTTTAATTCGTACCACATCATTTCTTAAATTGCACATAAGAAAATTTTGTACTTAAAATCTTTGGAGTCATAGCCCCATACAAAATAATTAACCCATGGATTCCATAAGTATAACCACACACATCTCCATTCCCTTGCATCACAAATATCATAGAGATTGTATACATAACCTAATTTCCTTACCAAGATTAACCATAAAATTATCCATACCAATATCCATAACAACATCCAGGACATCATGTCCAAATCCATAATCCATAATACAAATCGTGGCTTCGAGGCCACTATACCCAAGAAATAATAGTCTAGAATCCTAATACATAAAATCTAAGTACAGGTCGAAAATGATCTAAGGGCTGCGGTGTTTACATCACAAAATACACCTCAGCAGCGAGACCAAGTGCTTGCTCATAGTCGCAATCATTTGTATCAACCCATACTCTCTTTCAAGAACACTAACCATCTCAGCACTGATCTGCTTAATCTGTGCATCCCGATCCTGCACCATATAAATCAGAGTCTCCTGAGTATGCCCCTCGAGAGCTATCACTCGTGGACCTATCTCTCCAACAATAGCTCTAATAGTCGTCACCGCGTCCCTCACGGTATCCACACGTGTCACCAACACATCCTGCCTAATTTCCACGTCATCCATGCGAGTGTCCAACTTCTCGACAGTACTCGGGAGTCTTACATCGGCAGTAGTAGAAGATCCTCCCACCTCATGAACACTCGGCTCGGGAATAGCCACCAATGGAGGTAGTGTAGTCATCAACGGAGATGGGACAACGGGTGCCAACACCGGGTCCACGTGCATCGCAAAGTCGTCCATGTCGAAATCATCCAAAAGTGCCTCAATCGCGATATCATCATCGTCTAAAGCGTAGAGATCAGGATCGTACTCCCCATCACTAGCACTAAATAGAGGCTCCATGTCCTCGTCACCACCGATCGTGGGCGCATCCATCGGCTCCGTAGGCCCCACAATCTCCTCCGTCCCGGGAGCAACTATCGGCTCAACAGGTTCTCTAACCTCCTCCACTAATGGAGCTACTACCTCTATAACCGGCTCAGACGCAGCAGTCGTCCTCATAGCATGAATAGGCAAGTCGTCGGCTTCTAGCTACCTACCAGAGCCACTAGGGTTTCCGGTGTACCCCAGTGGTGGTCCATGTGCAAACCCACCGTAAATCCACGGAGTCTCGCCATCAGGAAAATCAGAAACTCGGTCGGGTGATCCAGACACATCCATGATACTACAAAAGAAAAGAAAAGAAACATATACTTACATTAGTACATTATGGTTACATATAATAATCATATGAAGAAAAAAAATATGGTTTTACGTAACATCTACATCAAATAAATTTTGACAGTACTTTGTTACATTATAGAAGAAATTATTCGTTCGCGAGTAGCGAATCTTGTCAAAGTATGCATATACGCGTAGTCGGACACCATGAGGTAGGTGCCGCACTTACTTTTATACATATATTCTTACTTATAATTATTACTTATACCAAGTGGTATACACTTGTAAGGCACATAACATACTTAAGGCAATCCTACTTGGCCTCAAAGGGTCGGAACGTTCTTGCGCGCGGATATCGGACATCGGTGAGAGACTCGTGATTTTTTTTTTCTAAAACAGTTGTAGTCCAAGTTTTGTAAAACGACTTAGTTCACTACAACTCGTGCTCTGATACCAATCTGTAACACCCCCAAACTACGATACGCAGCGGAATACAACATTGGGGTGCTACTTCATAATACATGCACACGAGTCACGGTAAACGACTTTAAAAGAAACGTTTACTAATAAAATTTTCATTAAAAGATCAGAGTTACAAGGTCCCACTATATTTTCATAAAACTTATTCTCAATTAAGTTGCAAAGTGACAATTTGTCTTTTGAAAGCTTTGTATCCAATGTACAAAGTTCACCAAGCTCATGTCCTTCGATATCCGCACTTCATCCCATCCAAAATAAGCAAGCTTATACCTGAGATAAACATGCTAAACCGTCAACAAAAATGTTGAGTGAATCCATAGAGTTTATATATAAAAACCATAAAAATATGTTGGGGTTCCCAACATCTAATCTCCGAACACAAGTATCATTTCTCAATATTCATCATGATATAACGATGTGGATCAGACAACGTTATAGGGGGGATTATTATAAGCCTCATGAATCGAACGTTACCATATCATAAAAATGCCCACTATACACCCTCGCTATGAGTGTATATTATTCTCTATACAACGCATCCGTAGTGTCATTTTTCCGACACGAGACGATAGCTAGTCGTCACGGATTGGAGGTGGTAATCTCCAAATAGTACTATTTCTTGTATAAGCGTATGCCATTACCCGGCAATTAACAATTCATGATTTCCGCGGGTCTTTTATCTAGCGAGTTAATCTAACTTATAATAATCCAGGTTACTAGCATACAATCTCCCTTGTGTTCCAATTTAAAACAAGCATGTTATCTCCCTCGCGGGTTTATAAAACAATTAAAGTGTAAAAATGCGAGGCTATGAACTCACCTTGATCGAAGATCACAAATAAATCAATCCGAATAAATGTACGCAACGAGTCGACAACGATCCTCGAGAACGAACTCTATCACGACCTATGATTATGCCGCTTGGTTACAATATGTACAACATACGATTAACGATGTGTACATCGTTATGACGGTAACATATATATATATATATATGCATACATACATATATGTGATGAAAAATCCACTTGCGTATCCTAAACCTTAACACTTAGTATATTTTATTTTATCATTAAATTTTAAGTTGTATTATTTTATTAAAAACTTTCTATTTCCGGTAAGTTTCTATTTTTAGAAAGTTACTATTTTTGGAAAGTTACCATTTTTAGTAAGTCTCGACCTTCATTTATATTTATAATATTATTTATTTATCTCGTCGAACCTTCGACGTTCTATGTGATTATTAATTAATTGTATCGGGATTATATCCCGTACGTTTACAAAAAGCTACTATTTTTGAAAATATATTCATTTATAAAAGTCGCTAAGTCTAAATTGTTATTCTCGTAAAAATAATAGTGTTTATTATTTTTATAACCAACCGACTCGTTTAGCATTAACCCGTTGACTTTATGTAACTTTGACTTTTATATGTTTATAAGTGATTAAATCTGGCCCGCTCTAAATGACCCGCTAAATCACATTTTCACGACTCGGGTTATAAAGAGAATTTATGCGAACCGATATTCCGAACAACTTTTTAGTTTTAGCCGAGACCTGAAACTCCCTAGAAAATGACCAAAATGCCCTTACGAGAATCTGCTGGAACTTTATATTTTTAATAAAAATGCAGAAGTTTGACTTTCGATTTTGACCCGTTATATCACATTTTCACGACTTTGACCAAAAAGAGATTTTATGCAAAACGTCATTCCGAACAACTTTCGTGTTTCGCCGGAAGGCCGAAACGGACCCGAAAGCACTCAAAATGAACATACAAAAAACCTGACAGATTTAATATATATCAAGTAGTGACTTATTTTCTACTAAAATGTATATCTCGATTTCGCTCTAGTTTCTTCGTTATTGGGAGTTAGAAGTCCCATTTTATATCAAAATGACCGCAAAAATATACTCTATCCTATATTACAAACCAGAATTTGATTTTTCAAAATCTCGAACCCGGAATCACAAGTTCAGTTTTCTGGTTTAAACTACCCGATAAAAAAAGTGTCAAAATCCGTTTTTTACCCAAAAACTCATTAAAAATACATCTTATATGACCTATAATTTCATATCAATCCCACTTTATAATCAACAACATACTATACTAAACGCCGCAAGTTTCAATAGATTTCATCACATATAATCGAATCGATAAAATAAACGAAACAATCGAAATAAACATAAAAAAAGAAGGCTCACTATGCTATCAGAAGCAATGTTGGAAAATAAAACGCGCTCATCTCGTTCCCTTAGGTCCTAGCTGCGGCTCACAACCAACCGAACCAAACCAAATCAAAACTCGAACCAACCCAAATAATAACCAATCATCAAAACCACTTTCTTTTTGTCCCTTGCTTGGTTCGAACCCACAACCAAAGCCAAATACCAAAACGAAACCCTCTTTGTTTAAAAAATATTCAACTTTACCTAAACCTTGATGCATGCCAATTTTTATAGCATGGAAGATCAATTTATAACCTCCTAAACAATATTGGATAGGTAGAAAAATCAAAACACCAAAGGTGTTGGTGTTGTATGCTCGACCGAACCACAAGGAAGAAAGAAAAGGGAAAACAAGCTAAAACTTGGTTCTACCTTGGTTTATATCTTTATTTGGGTGATGTTTAAGTGTGTTAGCAAGATCAAATTGGGAAAATAATAGTTTGTGTGTGTGTTTTACTATTCAGCCGAACCAAGAGGACAAAGAGAAAGATTTTTTTTTTGAAACTTTTAGTTTACTTGTGTTTATCACTTGTGTGTGAGAGTGTATAATCTTTATATCTAACATAGGAAGTAAATATGAAATGGTGAATCCTTGGGAAGAAGTAAAATCCATACCATGGTGTGTTGGGTTGCATCTAGGCGGTCAGCCATAGGCCTATGGCATGAAAATATTTTTTTTATAACTTATTAAAACTTTTTGGTCACATTTTTAAATAAAATGTATAATGTAATCACTTTAAATAAACGCGAGCTCATCGCAGAGCTTGGTCAGGTCGAGGAACCAGACAAAAACGAGGTTCATTAAAATAATATTTTATTATCATTAAAAAAATAAACGAGACGCGTCGTAAATTTTACGAGGCTGAAAAACGATTAACGGACAACGCGCCGGTCAAACGTCGGCTCGCGAACGTCAAAAATAAAAAATTATCAAATCTTCTCAAATTTTTCATAATAAATACAAATATTTATCAATGAATAAATAAACATTTTAAATGTAGCGCTTATTCATGGAAACTAGAAAAAAAATTATTACGACATCAGTTCGCAATCTGCAGGTGTCGTAAAATCGGGTTGTTACACCGTGTATCACAAACATTTTTATAGTTTACCTTTTCTCATGCTTTCAGGTGATCGTCCAATAGTTTTTCTTGTGGAAGGCATTGCATCATGGTCTCGTCGTGTCGTCTCTTTTAAACTTTGTAATGTCAACATGAAGCTTTTGTAAACTTAAAACTTATGTTTTAAATGCCAATGTTCAACAAAGACAATTATGGTATTATTGTACTGATTTTTTAAAATTAAATTATGGTGTTGTACTATTATCATATGTTTGTGCCTTGAGCTATCACACTCCGTGTTTCCGCTTTAGCGGGGTGTTATAGATTTGGTATCAGATATGTGGTTATAGTGAATGCTAGTTTTCAAAAGCTAAAAACTGCAACTATGACCAAAAAGTACTTTTATAAAACACCAAACATGATAAGAGTTGACTAGTCCAGACATTGCATCATTTGACCTTAATTAGATGGAACTTGATCAAGTCTGTCTAATTCAGGTAGAATCATGGAATGTCGGGAGTAGTTACCAAGTATCGTATTTGGTGGAGTCATAGGCATAAGGTCACCTGAAGTTTCATTGATCGTGTGCATTCATATTTCGTGCATTCATGTTTGTCCTATAGCCTAATGTGTCATTTTATATGTGTTCTTTATCTTTGTCATACTATGACCTGATAGACTAAGCACGCCTTATTTTTCGCCATGATTAACAGTCACATTCCTCACCTTCTCGTATATTATACGATTCCGAAAAAGTCCCTGGTGAATATTAGTATTCTGATCTTTTGACAGACGTTGTCAGGACTACTAGTCCTCCCTGACTAGAATATCATTAGAGATCTTCTTTGCATAATAATGATTCTGTGAGTGAGTCACGACGTACACCTAACACTACTCATTGTACCCCTACCCTGCATAGGACCCCGAGAAGGACTCATCGATAAAATTTGACTCAGAAGTCAAGGCGAGCAGCATATGGACTGCGTATGCACGACATGTAGAGACGTTCATTCCTTTGTTATCAGAAACTAATCAACCTATATTTCAGTCACGCATCTGTCTTATTTCGTCATATTATTAAGTTAACTGTTTTGGCTGCAAATGTGAGCATGAGTGCTAGACTAGTACATAACCATTCAGTAGTTGATTGATTCATCCCAACAACATTGTTGGAAGAACATTTTGATACATCATAACCATCTTATTTTAGCTGGGATTAAACTCCAGCTTATGCCGACTTGTTGAAAGGCCAATTATGGCGCATATTGCTCGCTTTCATACCTTAAAACGTACTTTACCTCTATCATACTTCGATCGTAATATGACACAAAACTTGTTTTCCTCCATGTTAAATCTAACATTTAATAGGATATATGATCTTACCTTGCATATTGCACGCGACTATTTTCTTCACTATGTGGATTGACATTGTTTTTACCATAGAAACCTATTACTTTTAACGTTTCATTCTTGAAGCCATTCAATGAGACGGGTTACGTCATTAGTTTCCCTAGGAACAACTCGCCTAGGAGTGTTATCACTCAATTTGTTTGGTTGTATGACCATTGCTTAAAAGAATCCTTTTAAGATAAAAGGATATGATAATAATTTTCATCTTGGTGGTCGTGTTTCAGAGATGGTACCAATTTGGATGAGTCAAAGTCCTTTGTAACAAAAAATTGTACGAGTTGAAATGTTTTCTTAAAAACCATTTTTGAGCATGATGCTTTAGTAGATTTCAAATAATTGCATTGTATAGTGTCAAAACCTATGTACTATAAGGTCCGTCTAAATCACAAATATTGTTGGATACTATTATCCAATCCACCTTTAGACATTCTTAATATATAAGTTCGTTGTGTCAATTTCATTACGTTTGCCAATAACGATTTTAAAATTTTAAAATCTTTATTATACACTACTTGAACTATTTTAATAAAACTCTTTTATTACGATTTATGCTGAAAAGCTAATTTTATAAAAGGTCACTAAGAAATACAAGCTTTTACAGACGCATCTTTTTTGCACAATCATCATTACAAAATTTTAAAGTTATGCATGGAAATTTTTATCCTTACTCTACATAAACTTTTACGGCATCTCTTTTTACATAAATATTATTATGATAAACTCCAAGTTATATTACATACTCAAATTATTCCTTGGTCAAACGTTTGCTCAAATAAATGTCTTTGGACAAATTTTAAAACCATGTCTCCAAGAAGAAACACGTGCGACCTAGGAACGAATCTTGGAAACCAATTACTGTACCTCTATGCGTTACGAACCACTAGAACACAAAGTGGATTTGGCTACACCAAAAAAATGTGACGATATACATATAGCCACACATGATTTTTTAACTGTGTGTGACTAAAGGTCGCGTGACCGTAGGGTACCTACGGTCACATTTTTGAGCTAGTGTCCATATCCATTAAAAACAGTGACCAAAAGCTTAACATGTGTGACTAATTAGGTACAAATTTAGTTGGATTAATCTGTATTAGTGACCGTAAACACTTGTTAGTCACACAAAGCATGTTTTTTTGTATATTTAGTCACATACAATTAAGCATAAAGTGACCAAAAGTGTTAATAAGTGTGACCATATGCTGTTTAATGTGAAGAAATATGTATTTTGTGTGACTATTGATCATCTAATGGTCACATGAATTTTATGTTTGTGTGGCCTTTTGTAATATTTAGTCACACAAAGGAAGTTTTTTTTGGGTATTTAGTCACATACAATTAAGCATAAAGTGGCCAAAAGTGTTAATAAGTGTGACCATATGTTGTTGCTATTTAATGTGAAGAAATGTGTATTTTGTCGATGACTAGGATCATAGCTAATGGTCACAATGATTTTATGTTTTGTGTTCCTATATTGTAACTTTGAGTCACACAAAGATGTTTTTTATTGGTGTATTTATTCACATACAATTAAGTCATAGAAGTGGCCAAAACTGTTAATAAGTGTGACCAAAAATATTCTTTTAACGTGAAGAATATGTATTTGTATGACTAATAGATCATCAAAGTGGCCACATGATGTTATGTTTGTGTGGAGCATTTTGTAATAATTTAGTCATACAAAGCGATGTGTTATTTTGGGTATTTATTCACATACAATTAAGCAAAAGTGGCAAAAGGTGTTTAATAAGTGTGACAATATGGTGTTTAAATTTTATTAAATGTGTATTTTGTGTGACTATTGATCAACCAATGGTCACATGAATTTTATGTTTGTGTGGCCTTTTGTAATATAAAGTCCACACAAATCATTTTTTTTTGGGATTTATGATCCACAAATAATTAAGCATAAATTGGCCAAAAGTGTTAATAAGAGTAGAAAAAATACTATAATGCTGTTTACAGTGAAGAAATGTTATTTTTGTGTTACCTATTAGTGCATACCAATGGCCACATGAATTTTTATGTTAGTTGGTGGAGCCTTTGATAATATTTAGTCACACAAACATGTTAGTTTTGGTTATTATAAGTTCAAATACAATTAAGCAAAGTGGCCCAAAAGTGTTAATAAGTTGACCAAAATGGTGTTTTAAAGTATATTATATGTGTAGTTTTTGCTGACTATATCAAAACCAATGCGGTCCCCCCACATAATTTTATGTTTGTAGTGGCCTTTTGTAATATTTATCACTTAAACAATGTTGTTTTGGGTAATTTTAGTCACATACATTTAAACATAAAGTCCAAAAGTGTATAATAAGTGTGACCATATGCTGTTTAAAGTGAAGAAATGTGGTATATTGTGTGTACTATTGATCAACCATTACCACTATGAATTGTTAATTGTATGATTGGCCTTCTTGTAATGGTTTATTTCCACACAACGCATAATAAGCACACAGTGACCCCCAAGAAATGTCTAAAAATTGGTGACAATGCAACTTTTAGTCATATTTGTAAGTAAAACAATATATAATCAAAACAAATTCAAATACTAATAAAATTTTGGATTAAATAATGAACTAAATATAAAATTGTAATGTCGTAAATAATAAAATTCATAATAATTTAAAGACTTTTGACTCTTCTTTCTAGCTTGCTTTTGCATGGCATCACAAGAGACGTAAACGTTTTTGCGCTTAGTTTGTAATTTAGGTGCAGTTTTGTTCTCATCAATTATTTGTATGGTACTTGGTGGTGTTGCCTTTAGGAAACAAAAGCCGCGTGTATCAAACACTGAATTAAATATGAAGAATTATATATTTAGGTTTGATGAGAAAGCACATGTAGTACCATAGTTGGGATCCAAAACCTCAATGATTCTTTGGCCATGCAACACAAAGACACATACACCATCCTTAACTGTTTAAGAAATCGATATTTTCTACATTCGTTAGCATGCTGCATCCACTAAAACGAGTTTATCAATTGACACTTATAGCAATCCTTTGAGAGTTTCTTTGTTATTAAAGCATTTGTTTTCCATCAGACTGTATATAGTACCAAATGCAATAATAAATGATTTCTTTTAAGTGCTAGGTTTGCACTTAATTGCTAAAAGAAGTGATTGTTGCATTATGTACAGAGACTTAACTAAAACAAAAGAATATATGAACATGTTGAAATACATACTTGTGGTAGTACTAGTAGTTGAGACACATTTTCTTGTGATTGGGAATCTTGACGTGAAGAAACCTTTCGTATTGATCTAGTCATTTTCTTAGATACGACAGAGTTAACAGTTTCCTATATATATAAAACATGGTAAATAAGACATGTATGTAGAATTCAAAAATCACAGGGTGACATTTTATTACTTACCCTTGTTTCCATTTCCTTTTCCGAAGTTGCAAGTCCATTAGACTTCTGAATGCTCGCATCATTCTCACATCCAACAACAAGTGTTCCGCCCTCCTCATCAGCGCTGCTATCTATAGGATTAATGTCCACCGGAGACACCTGCAACATAAATTAAGAAATGCATAGACTTATCAGTTTAGGATCAGTGCCTGCTATCTATAGGATCGGTGCTGTTAGCATTAATTAGAAAATGAAATTGTTAACAATATATAAAATATCTTACATCTTGTGGTGTCAATTGAGTTGACATTGACTTCAACTACTCCCCTTGTCCAGCCAACTGATTCATCAGTTTAGTAACTATTCCCTCTGTTTGTGACATCTTGTTGGACAAATTATGGATTTCTAGTTCTTTTTCTTGACGTTCGGGTCTCTCATTATCAAGTTGACTTTGAAGTAATACAATTCTTTCATCAGATGCTTGTCTGCTTCGAGGAAGATCAAAATACTTCTTGTATGTAACTCCACTTCCCACTCCTCTTGCCTAACCTCCCTTTTCCTTACCTAATTAAACTGTCATGGCATCAGTGCCATGATCAACCTTTAAGGTTCCTGCTTTGATCTTGTCCTCAGTTTCTTCTTCACACACAATATGGTAAATAGGTTATTATACGAAAATGAACATAATAATAAAATTTGCAGTCAAACTTACAAGTTTATCTCCTACTAATCTAATCTCATTATTTTGAAATTCTTCGTCTTTGTTTACACTTCCTTTCAACCACAGTATACCACGCGGGGGTTCTTCATCTGGTTCAATTTCTTTATTTTTGATCTTATAAACATCAAATACATACACATGTAAGTTAAACCAATATACACGAAAGTATGATGCTATTAAATGCAAATGTGCAAATGTGTAATCTTACCATTTTCTTTTTCACATGTGCGTATCCACCTCGTCCCATTGTATGCTGATAAACAGACTTGGAACGTGCCAGTTTAGTTGCAGCTGATTTCACCTTGCTACACAAAATCATAAGGCGTTAAGATGTAGTAATGATGCTAGTATAAAACTAATATATATATGAAAACATAAAATTATGAAAGATATATGGACTTAAATAAAAATGACTAATTAAAACTTTGTATTCCTCGATGGTCATGTACTTTACAAAATTGACCCATTCTTTGTCTTTTAAAATTGCACTATACTTCACCGGGACTTCATTTAGTTTTGAAAGTGTATTTTGGTTGGGCAATATGTATGTTTCTCTCAATTTCCTTCTGAAATTCCGTAGAAGTTGACCAAGACGATTCATTACCAGCTTTTTGACTGTCAAGTCAACATCAAAATATCGCTGCAAAGATTAACACAATGTTGTTAATTAGTTGCACATAATGTAAATGCAGAGATAAACTTATGTAGTACTGGGTTCAAAAATAGAATATCTGTACCATGATTTCATCCCATAGTTTATCTCTTGCTTCTGAACCCACCTTTTTTCAAGAAAGAATCTTCAAACCTATATGCTCACGAACTAGGTCTCCTAAAAAACTCGAAAACAATGCTCTGTGTTTTCCTGATATCCTATTCAACTCATTGAAGGTTACACTGATCTTTATTCCATCGGGTTTTCCATATTCCTTGCGAAACTTAGATAACCTGGTTATGCCCCTCTTAACTACATTCCTGTTTAAATGGTTGTTTTCCTCCTCCTCCTCCTCCTCCTGCTCATCAAGATACACCTCTGATTCATATCCTAAATCATCAATGTCATTATCATAATCATAATTAACCAAATGATTCGGATCATTGGCTTCAGTTTCCATGATTCTTCAGCAACAATGTGTAAAAGAAAATAAGTAAACTTGGTAATTAATGGTATAAAAAGATTTTCCTTTTCTGTTTTGGTTGCAGCCTGATTTTATAGAGATAAAATAGGGTTTATGATGGTGCAGGGCGTCAAATAAGGAAACCAATTAATGCTTTTAAAAATTGTTACTGCAATTTTGGCTCCAAAGTGACAATTAACAATTAAAATTTAGGCTGCAATTTGGCTCCAAAGTGATAATTAACAATTTAAATATTTCATTTTGGCTGCAATTTAAATATTTATAAAAAAATAATTTTTTTTGAAAAATCTAACATTTTTGAAATATTGACACTTTAACTTTATACTATGCAATCCCAAACAACCCCCATATATCCGAAATCAATTATGTGGCAGCCACTCCTCCATGGTTATCTTAAACTGAATATTTTACCCCATATGGGACCACAAAGTAAGACTCGCTTCACTACACCCAAACACCGTAGAATAATTAGAACACAAATATATCACTTTCGAAACGCAATGCCACACACCCCCTAGAATTACTACACAAAGGGAAAAAACGAAACCTTAGGATCAAGCTTCGGAACCCCTCCTGAATCAACAACACACCCTATGATCTTTTCAAGAAGCTCGTTTCTACCTTGTAATATGTTCAAAATAGAACCATACCGGCAAATACATATAACAAAAACATAAGAACAAGTAAATATCAACTTAAGGTAGGTGTTCGGGATTTCTTAAAGAAACCACTTAAAAGTTTAGACCTTTCAAACTTTTCAAATAAACATTTATGAATACACAAATTTTGACCAGATACACCAAAGCTGCTTATATCAACCCAAAATTATCGGCGGTGGAAAACTAGCTATCCAACTGTATCCAAACTTAAAGGGTGTTTGGCATTGCAAATTTCTTCAACTACTTTCACTTATCTGCTTAATTTGACGTAAAATAAACAGTTGGCAGTAAGTTTCAAGCTACTTATTTCAAAGCTGCTTATCTGCGCTTTTGTTTACAAGTTACAAGCACAAGCAGAAAAAGATAATCAATCCCACACACCCTCGTTACTACCTTATTGGAGGTATTAAGCACAATAACATATGGAAAAAAAATTATCAGTTGTATTAAAATGCAATAACTGCTTATCAGTTATAGTAACCACTATCAAAGATGCAACCTGCAATCTCACGACACTTCTAAACTTGACACTCACCGAAACCAAAATAATTGTCATAAAGCCAAGCAACGGTGGAAAAAACGCTCCACTTCTAAACTTCATAATCACTTATAAAAATTGACAACAACCTAAAATGGAACAACCAAAGCAAAGCACTTCTGACCTGCATAGCCATGGCTCAACATTGAACACGAAACATGGAATGCACTACTGTCATTGGATCAACCTCAAACCTAGAATAATACATTACCAGTGCATATTTGAACTCAAACACCATAACCAATTCCTAAATGCAAAACAACATTAAAAACCAATTCCTAAAGATGAAACAAACGAGCAAATGCATTACTTTTAATAACAACCATAACTTTCATTCATTTGGATTAAACAGCAAAATATCCAAAGATCTTCCATTCTTAATATAGATAAAAACCATAGCAAGAAACTAAACATTCAAAAGAGACATTAAACATAAAAAGATGACACTAGAGCAAAAGAAACCATCCCATTCCTTAGCCAGCAATCCTTTAACCATTCATCGCTTGAATCTGTGCTTCCTTCGTCTCGATCTCCTGCTCAGCTTGAGTAATAAGCTTATTCAACCCTTGCAACTTAGTCTGCGCAGCCTCCATGTCGTCCCTAAGATCCATTAAAGTGTCAAAAGCTCCCCCTGATCTTCAAGAACTTCCATCTTATCAATTAAAACATTAAGCAGCCTAACCAAATTCCTGGCTATGTTAGCCTCTTCGCGCAGCCGGTTTATAAAACCATGGCTCTCGGTAATTTGCTGAGACTTAAAGAAACTCATGTAACCATCAACAGAGGTCTCCCTGCTAAACTCAATTAGGTCATCAATAACACGCCTAACGATTTGGTTTGCTCCTCCTGGTGCTGCCATTGATAATCAAAGTAGGTAAAATAGGATTGAAAGATTTATAAAAAGAGGTTAAACAAGAGTTGTAGGGATAATGATCAATGAAGCCTGAAAACGTTGATATATATAGGGGATTTTGTGGTGTAGAATAGGCATCTGAAATGTGTGGTAGAGAAAGGTCAATTGAAGCATCATGAAGCTTGATGTTCAGGCGGCGTAACTGCAAAAACAAATGACAACAAAATCTAACTCAAAGAGAGGAAAACTAAGTATGAAACTAGAAGACCTAATGTTTAAAAAACGCCAAACTAAGCCCTCTTTCTTTTAATCTAGCACTAACTAAACCCAAAGCATTTACATTTTAAGAGTAGAAGCCCCTAAACTAAAACATGGCTTCCAATAGCAACCTACAAACATAATGTTTGACTTTCCTCAAAAAAGCATTTAAAAAAAACATTCGTACTAACCATTCTATGAATTGAACTTACTGTCGACCATTAAACATAATGCACAAGGGTCGGGTTACCGTGCCCAACTTATCTAACGCTACCCTAAAGATAGTTTCACACAATGTTCAGACTAAGACATATGAGTTACGGATTTCATGGCCTCCTCAAATGTCAAAATTAACGTGCCCATCTTTAATAACTTCAATACAACTCATACAACCTTTACACTATAACTATAATATACACACCTACCAAGCCAGTGCAACCCATGCATGACCGGTGATAATGGCTAACTCACATGGGTTATGGGTCATGTGCATTAGGTTATCACTAGTCACATTCATTAATGGGTATTTGACATCATATGGGTCATATTAGGGGTGTTCACTAGGCGGTTCGGTTCGGTTTGTTGGGAGATTTAAGCTATCCGTCACGGGGCGGGTAATTAATTTTACTATCCGAAATCGAACCGTACTACGCGGGTAACCGGACGTGCGGGTACCCGAAGTGAGCGGTTACCGGCGGTTCGGGTCACGGTTAACCGTTTTTGACGTTCAATCGAGTTTAACCGTATAAACAATGTACATGAAATGTCTTTCTAGTAAAATTAAATGACATTGAATTTAAAAGTCATATAAAACGTAAGTATTCCGTTACAATAATTGCATTCAAATATTCATATATAACTTATTAACAAAAAATATTACTCGACGTTTATAGATTACGATCACATTAATCAATTTTCACACATAGATTTTTACAAATGTTCACATTAGGAGCTAAAAAGTCGTTATACAATAAAAGTATTACAACAATCGTGAGGGTTTAGTTTGAACACCCCTAGGTCATATGCATTGGGTTGTAGTGGCTTATAGTGTCTGTGTGAAACGTATAATTGTTAAAAAAAATTACTTAACGAAATGGAATCACTGGGTTGAGTTTTTTTGTACATTTTGATTGTTATTTTTTTATTAAATTTATGGAAGTTTTAATTTAAATTTTATAGCTTTTTATAACATTTTTAATTTCTAAATTTTCTAAAATTTTAATATAAATTTAAATTTTTTAAATTTTGTATTAGAAGATATTGTGTTTAGGGGAGGGTTTATTTTTGTGAAAAAATGTGAGTTAAGGGGTTTAGTTTGTTCTGGTTTTGGAGTGTGAGGGTTTAGTTTGGGTATAGTAGGGAATCGATAATTAATATTGAGCTTTCTACCACTTGAACGTCACTTCTCCAGACGCCGTCGATACTGTATGTGCAATGATGGTGGAACTCTGTTGTCCACTACTTCATTGTGCTATAAATACATCCCCATCTCAATCTTTTCCCAAACCACTTATCTCTTCCCAAACCACTTCAATTTCTCCCAATACTATTGTAACACCCCCTTATTTGACATATAGCAGCGAAAGCTAAATTGGAGGGTGTTACAGATTGGTATCAAGAGCCTCGGTTATAGAGAACAAGGTTAAAACCTAAACTATAACTACTTTTTCCATCCAAGAAAGTCCTCCGTGCCACTACATTTCCCAAATAGTATGTAAAGAGATTTGAGTAGCAAATGATACATAACTATTAATTATATATAAGTAACTTATGTTATTTTTCCACTTGGTTATTACACAGTTATGTCTACATCCACCTACCCTATTATCGTGCCATCTGATTCTGATATTAAGGATGCTTTTTCCTCTACACATACTCCTGACTATACTCTGGCTTCACCGGACTATTTCCCAGCCTCACCGGGAGACAGCTCTCTTGATCCTTCAGATGATTTATCTAAGTATCTTTTGGCCTCGCTAGCCATCTTACCTTTTTACGATGATCCATATATGAAGGTCATGCAAGCATATAATGCTACTAGTAATGAATCACCTATTCCACCACTACAAGCTCCTATTGCTCCACCAACTATTTTGCCTCCATCTCCAGTGTTACCACTATCACCAATGTTTGATCCCCAAGATTTCTTTCTTCCTGAAGAGATTCTGCCACCTCAGAAACGAGCCCATTTCCTATCATCTTCCTCTACTAATCCTTCTGCTCCGCCTCAAGTATTTAAGATTGGAGAGAATTATCATGGCGCTCCAGACACGTCTTACGCACGTCATAAAGAACAGATCGAAGATATTTTGAATCACTTAGATGAACTCTCTCTTGACTACGTTGAGGAAATGGAAGATAATGTAGAAGGTCTTGTTGATGATCGAGTAATCATACAACAAGATTTTGACAAACTAAAGACTAAACTTTAAGAATCTGGACTTCAGAGAAAGCAAATGGGACATAACGACAAGATTGCTCTTGCTCGCTTCAGGATTTCTACTCTAGAACTAATCATCGAGGATATCCAGGTTTGCCACCAATCAGATATGAAGAGTCTTTTTAGATACAATCTATGAGCTCAAGAACGACAAGGGAGGACCACCAGACTACTAGACTAGATTTTTATCATAACAGCTTTTGTTTAGAATCCAACCACGAGATGTGTGACATAATTATCAACACTTGTCAAATTTTGGTTAGGTAAGATATATAGACAAGTTACATATGATATAATAAAGTGGTGATTCCATTATATCTTACTGTTCCATGATATAGTTCTATGTATGTCATGATTGTTTATCCTATGTCTTATATTACGACTACTCATGTATCGTTATCTCCGTCCTCATCAGTAGGATCTTCATCACTAGTTAGGTCAAGTACACCCCCATCACCAGACTATCCCTTTGATAAGTTATCTAAGTGGTTACTAAAAAGTAAACCAATCTTCGAGAAACCTAATGAGTCAGATGCTTGTTAGAGTATCCATCTCTGAAAGTCTTAAATTCCAAAATTCTCGTTATATCCTGCAATGTAATATCAAAGGATGTGTAATTCTTTGTTAGAACTTGTATCAAAATAAGAATCCATACAATGATGTGTCAAATAATTTCAATACCACTATGTATGAAACTTTTGACAATAACTTGCTATATGATTCTTACTTGTGTTGTCTTGTAAATATTGATAGAATGTATCCCAATAGAACATCAACATCAACATCAACATCTACAACACCAACTATGACTCAGACCGCCATCAGGAAATTAGTTGCTGATAGTATTGCCGCAACTCTGGAAGAAGCTGCCAACATAGCTCAAAGGCTAATGGATCAGGTACTAAAGCACAATTCTGTGCAAGGAACCAATGATCACAAATAAAAGTTTGATGATAAACGAACCTTCACTAACAACAACAACAACTACCATAACAACAACAACAACAACAACAACAACAACAACCGCAACAATGATCACCACCAACAATAGAATAGAAGGCAGGAAACCTTCAAGGCTTATGTTTCCACCCTGACTAAAAATAGTAGGTATGCTGGAAACCATCCCTGGTGTATGAAATGCAATCTGCATCACACAAGGCCTTGCACTATCAAGTGTTAGACTTGCCATAAGGTAGGTCATCAGACCAGGAACTGCAAGAACAAGAGGCCAGCCACTGGAAGCAACCTGCAACCAGTGTTAGTAACTTGTTATGCCTGTGGAGAGAAAGGGCATTACAGAAATTAGTGCCCAAAAGCAAACAAGGGTGCTTGTGGGAAAGCATACATGCTGAGGGATAAAGAACGCTCCCCAAGACCCAAACGTAGTCACGGGTACGTTCCTTCTAAACCAACATCTAGCTAAAGTATTATTTGATTCTAGAGCCGATAAAAGTTTTGCATCTATATATCGTGCTTCTATGCTTAACATTCCACAAATTCACTAGATACTACCTACGACATTGAAATGGCCGATGGAGACCTAGTAAGCACTAATACCGTCATCTAGGGTTACACCTTGATTTTGTTAAACCAACCTTTCGAAATTGATCTCATGCCGATTTAACTCGGTAGTTTCGACATCGTCATTAGTATGGATTGGTTATCCAAGTATCATGCTAAAATTTTCTGTGACGAGAAAGTCGTCCACATTCCAATCGACGGTGAAACTTTGATCATCCGAGTTGATCGAAGTAAAACACGACCAAGCCTTATATCCTATATAAAAACCAAAATGTATATATCCAGGAGATCCGTCTTTCTTCTTATCTTTCAGAATGTATAACACCCTGTATTTTCAAGTCTCTGACGACGTCAATAAATGTACTATTTATTGTTAGTATTGTACGTGTTTGCTTTAAATTGCAAACGTTAAGTTAAATCGCGTACGCCAAAAATTAACGTTCAATGTAAACGGGCACCAAACAATTAAATGTTTACATCAAGCAAGGGTTATATAATTATTTTGAGGATAATTATTAACTTTGTTCATTTTATTTTTATCGGATACGTAAAGTGTATACGTTTCGCGATAAATTGCGTTTAGGCACTCCCGGAACCACAAAAACTTTTCTACGCTTCAACAAATACCCACTTTTATACCCAATACATAAAAATTACATAAATATATCATGTATATCTTTGTTTTGCCGAAAATCATACATCATATACAAATATATACATGAAAAATGGCATTATACTTGCAACTTGGTCAAATTTCACACCATACTTCATTAATGGCACACCATACTTACCATACCTTGACCAAGACCATACTAGGGCCATACCTAAGACCAAATACCATCCCTTGGACCATGCTTTGACTCCTAGACCATGCCTTGCACCATACTTACCTCTATACTTAAGAGATGTAACACTTACATACAATATCACTTAGAAAATTTTCACAATCTTTCTCTCCCATTCTCTATATTGCTTCGGCAATAAGCAAGCACTCTTCTAAATCCATAGCAATTTTTATGCAACCCATACACACTTATACACACCTATTATAAGTCATTCTAAGGTGTTTCCAACCATTGAATCACCATTTGCAAGTTATAATCAAGAAAAGCAAGATTAGGGTTTTCTTAAGAAAATAAGGGTTTTCTTAAGTGCAAGCTTTGGTTTTAAGGCTAAACACGGGTTTAGCATTTGTTTCTCATCATCATCATTCATCATAAGGTCTACCTTAAACCTTTATGTTCTTAGTTTATGAGTTTTTATATATATGATATGCTATTTAGTGAAATCACCATTAGGAATACTTTTGAACATGAAAAATATAATTTTTCTTGTGATTATGATTTTGTACACTTTCTCACATATTATGATGATGGTAATATCATGAAATAAAGGATATATAAGTCTTGTACAATCTTGGTTTAAGTATAAAAAGTTCATATGTAAACTTGTAATTAAGGGTAAATTAGGGTTTATAATAATTCATAATATGTTTCAAGTGAAAGAAATACATAAGACATGTTAATATTGATTATGGACTCTTAATCATGTTAATAGAACACTAAAATAAAGTCTCATGGAAAGAAATGCACTTGTACACACTTGGTTATGTATAAGAATGAATATTGACAAAACTAGTAAGTTAAGGTTACTTAAGTAAAGTTATGGTTTTAAAGTATGTTAATGGATTTGTTAACATGGGTGACTTGGACACATAAGGACTATTATGGACAAGTTAATGCTAATATAAGGATGATATATAATATATATGATATATGAGACATGTGGTAAAATGCAAAAGTGGTAAAGTATAAAGAAAAGATCAAAAATGGACTTAACAAACTCA
>BQNB010012021.1:30639-80114 GCA_026074375.1 Tanacetum coccineum
AAAACTTTTCAAAAACAAAATACAAAAATATAAAATCAGAAAATACCAAAAATATGTTTTTCATGACATGTCTTATGGCATCGATAACATTTACAGATCTAGAAATGTCATTCAATAATGGCACGGGTCTTTAAATGAAGTTCGAGCAGAAGTTCAAACAGTTTTTCAAAACATGTCTATATGGCTTGCTATTATTTCTGATATGCAACCCAGTTTTCAAAATAAGGAAAGCACGTCACCAAAAAGACGGTTGTTCCTAACAACGGGTGATTAAGTTCTCCCGGGCATGGATTACTTTATATCTGTGCACGCTCGATCTAATGTACGCTTTAGTGCATTATTTCTTGATACAGAAGAGAAGTCTTCTTTCTAACCAAATAATTTTTATTCTATGATTCTTCAAAAATTATTTGTGTTAATCACGGTGGTAAAAGTGTTGTTTAAAAATCAATCATATTTGGATTTCTCATAAAAATTTGGCACTCAATCAATGACTACAGCTCTTTCAATAGAAAACGGGTCATCGATTGAAGGGGAGAGTGTTTTTCAAATTTTATGACATCAAACAGACGTATTAAATCATCCTATACTTAAACGGAAATGGTTTTGTATTTAAAACGGAAAAAGGTTTGACAATAACTAATCATGATTTAAAGGGGAGTTAATTAATTTTAACTCATTTAGACTTTAGATGTTATGTGCTTCAACCTTTAGGACTTAGAATGAAACATATGGCAATTAGGTACTTGCTTCCTTGAACTTACATCAGAAAGGTCCTAGATTGCCATTGGTATAAGTTTTATAACCCGAACGATTTTTTCTCAAAAATTATTGATTTCATAAATCAAGTTCGGGTTAATCATTTGAAAAGTGTTCTAATCAAATCAGAATCAATTTTCGACACTACAAACAGATTTTCAAGAAATCTCGACCACTCGAATAAATACAATAGATCTTTAAATAGAATACGGGTCTTTGTTCGAGGGGGAGAAAGTGTTTTCGAATTATCTTCAACATGTCACGGTAATTATATGGAAAAAGTTTTAACTTAACGGACAATAATTTGAGGGGGAGTTTTAACTCCAAGGGCTTCATTTGTCATAAGTTGTTAACTTTAGAGCCTTAAATATAATTTCAAGATTAGTGACTTAGGCTTAATAAACTACACCGATCAATATTGCCAACACCTCATAGTTTTAAAATGCTTAGGTTTGTTTGGAAATAATTATGTAGTTTTTAGAAGCCTTGAAGTTGAAGATATGTTTCTGATTCGATTAGTATTTCCCCTATCAAGTTTATCTCACTGAAGCTTAATTTCAAGGGTATAATGTATTGTCAAAAAGTATGTACACATGGTTTGATAAGTATGATGATACCTTTATATAGTCATTATCCGCAGGAACGAAATGTTTAACATCCAAGACTTAGTTGACTTGGTTTTATACATTTCGGCTATTTTAGAGGGTATAATTGTGGACATCCGGAGTATTTGATAACCTTGGTATGTTTCAATTTTATATCATCTCTATCTTGTAAGCAGAGAAATTCGCTCATCTGGGAACTCTTATTGACTTTGATGTTTTTGATTTCGAATTATTTGTGTACTTCGAATGTTTTTTGTGTTCTTCTCAAGGGAAAGGATTGCTGGTTGGGGGAAAAGCGTATGAAAACTTTCCATCTGGAGAGTATCGAGGACGGACAAGATGCTAACATGGACAATGACTAATGCCACTTTAAGTGTAATTGTTTTTTTCAGGTCATGTCTCATACACAATATTGTACATCGATAAGTAGTGTGGTAATCAAGTGTTACTGTGTCAGTTTAATGGAATTTTTATGAGTTTCTCGATTAAACTCCAAATAATTTATAAAACTCATCATACAATCTGACAACTAACAGGAGTCCATCATTAATTGAGGGGAGCATTTATAGATTCCAATATCGGCTTGTATTTAATCTGACCACATTCCTACCTAAATTTTCTAAACATTTTAAATCAATGAAGAATCTAAATTCTATGGGTTTGAAATTTTTGATCAGGGAGAGAATGTGATTTAAATTTAAATTGATAAAATGTGTGATATATTAGACCTCAAGCAGTTTCTCCCTCCCTTCATGTTGCCAACCAATTTCGAATATCGACGCACATGATCCGAGGGGGAGTATGTTTTCACTAAATAATCAAAACAATCAAGATTACTAATGCTTTGATATCTTTATCACAAAGTACCTGATGATTTTCAAAATGGTTTTTTGTTTACGGCAAAATGAACAGTACCGAAAGGACCGACCCCTGTTTGTGTACTTCTACTTCTATCGGAGTTATAAGGTTGGTCTATGGTTAGGTACATGTTCCTACGATCCCGCCTGAGAGCAGGACGGGATCTACCCAGGGGACAATCCCATAGTAAGTGATTAGATGTCCTCTTAGGTATGATTACAAAGAGGAGTATGTAAGAATAAGGAAATAGTGCGGATCCGACTCGATAGCAGCTAGGTACTGGAATATAAACCAACTAGGTACTAGTTAATGAAGTCCTTGGTAAGCATTGAATGAAGGGGCTTGAAAGGAATGAAAAGAATTGTTAAGATTAAGGCAGTGAAATGAATGCATCCCTTCCTTTAACATTTGGCTGATACCGGGTCAACTACATTTGCGGTCAGATTCACATGGTTGATTTGTGAAATTGAAGACAGTATCATGGAACCAGTGTTACGCTGCACAAACCATCCCTAGCCAATCAAGATCCCTACAAAGGGATTCTTGTTTCCATTTCTCCCGGAGCGAGGTGATCAATACATTTCTATCGTCTCTCTCAATCTCCGGGCTAGATGATTATTGAAAAGGTGGCAGTCCGCTCCAGCCTCCGATACCAAACCAAAAATGCACTTTTCGAGTCTAGGAGCCATCACCCCCCCCCCCCCCCCCCGAGATCATCCTAAAAATCTCATTAGGACCTAATCAATATTTGTGCTTGTTTCCCCTCACAACACTGTGACAACAAAGTAAAGTTTTAAGAGTCCTTCGCTTATACCTCATGGTATTGCACAGTAACATACCACCCCACCCCCCCCCCACCCTCCCACCCCCCCCCCCCCACCCCCCCCAGCCCCCCCTCCCCCGGAGTGACAACACCAGCCAATAGAGTGTATACGAAAGATATCCCCTCACAATGAAGATGGAAATCCCCTTCTAGAGCCTAACTCTTTAACAAGACTACTTGGCTACGGTGAAATGTGACCCGCCCCCTTCCTCTTGAGCCCCGCCATCAAGTGCTTGTGGTAAACTGGAATGAACCGCTTCCGGACCACCCACCCCCCCGTGCCCCCCACCCGCTGCATTCTTTATGAATCACAAATTTGTCTCCCAGGATGTGAATTCCGTTCAGTGCCTCTCCCCCCGTTTTTCCCCCCCCCCCCCCCCCCCCCCCCAACCCCCCCGAAAAACACTTTCGACGGTGGTCAACAATCCTGAATTTTCTAGACTCTATGAATTGCTGTTATTCTTTCAAAACAAAACGTGCTTTGATGAAATTTGATCTTTTGTTTATAAAACTCTCTACGTTGTGTCACAAATAACTATTTCCTCCCCGCGCACCCCCCCGTGACAACCGCCCCAGAATGCATTTTAAACCCCCCCCCCCACCAATCAATCTTTCATTTAATCAGTGGGTTGTACATCACCCTGGTTCTCACCTCATTCTCGTGCTTTGTCCCTACCCCTTTGTAGACGCTCCGGTTTCAACCCCCCCTGAGATACGGCTAGTGCCCTGTATGCCCCACCCCACCCACCCCCCCCCCCCCCCCCCCCCGCGAAACCCGGTCTTGGAGATGTCTTTGGATATTTACCTGATCACCAAGGCAAGTCTTATTTATACTAGGTAAATACTCCAGGGGGACCGTGGTTCACGTGCCAAACCCCACCCATCATCTCAATCGAAACCCCCCCACCCGTGAACAAGGACACTTCGTCCCCCCTACCGTGTTATTCTAACATCTTATACTTGCCCCCAGGAAATACCCGTCCCCGCCCCGTACCTCCGCTATAGCGGCTCCCAGCCAAGGCCCCCCTGCTGCGACAAAATAACATCCCGTCAATTCCACTAACCCCCTATGCTCAAATTCATATACCTAATCCACAAAGACATCTATGATATGCCCTGAAAAGACTTATCAACAACAGGCTTCCGCTACTCTGATGCTTGCTATCATGATCCAGAAAAGTCCCCCCACCCCGTCCCCCCCCCCCGGAGCAATGCCGAGTCGCCCCCAAGGATCACAACATCACATTGAGGGCCCCCCAATTACTCACAATCAAGGATCCCCCCCGGATTAAGAAGACCGTCCATGGGGCTGATGAAACTCCTCAAATTGAAAGCTTTAAAGCTATCACACCAGTTAGGAACATAAGCTACCAAGGAACAATACAAGATGTACAATGAAGTCAATGACCCCCCCCTCAATGAAGAATCAATGTTTACGACGCTAAAGTACAGACAGAAACTACTCATAGACATGCTAAAATTCCCCTTATTGTAATTTTTCTGGGCCGCTACCCCCTCCCTTTGGGCGAGATTCTGGTTGGCCCCATTAATAAAAAGACTCTGTCACCCCATGTATTTTTCATAGTTTAGAATTGCTCGTTGTTTTATTAAGTAATCGTCATGATTTATGGTACCCCCCCCGTGGCCGACCGATGTCATTTTACCCTATCCGGTAAGCAACACCATAAACCCCCGACACGGTTCTACGGGGGCATCAATTTCTGTAAGTACTATTTAAGCCACTCTACACACACATGGACAACCCACCCCCCCCCAGAGGGAGGGTGTTGGAAAAACATTTGATACGCACACTCTTTAGTGTCCCCCCGTTTTTCTCTAGTTCTATCCCATACCATTGCTCTCTCTCTTTACTTTCCTTATCTATGTAAGATCATTAGTCCCCCCCCCCCCCACCCCCCCCCGTGTTGACGAAATAGGAACCTTCATCTTTTCATTGGGTCAGATCCGTTTGCGTCTCCGGGACTCACCAAGGTGGGCTTCGACGTAAACCTACAATCTTTGCACAGGGATATGCCTTTTACACTAACACTACTCTCTCAAGAGCCGGCCTCCCCGAACAATTAGATCATCTGGGGAATGAAAGCCGTCCCGAGTTCTCATCTTAATGATTATGTACTCATTTCTTAGTGTTTTTCTTAATTTATCCCCCCCCCCGTGCATCTTAACTGTCTGTTTGCACGTTCGAGTGACAGGCGTTTTCATTACCACCACGCCCTTACTTACTCTGGCCACACTAGCGTTTTGTTCTACCACCTTTTCGCCTCCACTATCGTTTAAAACCTATGCCTTAATCACAATCCAATATTGTCAAAAACTGATGTCCGTTCTGTCTGTTTGTCCGTTCTAATCTCTTGTTCGGTTACCACCCCCCCCCCCCACACCGGGCTTTGAACCATTTTGGTTTTTCTCCCCCCCCCCCCCCCCCCCCCCCCCCCCCCCTCCCCTCCCCCCCCGCCCCCCCCTTCCCCCCCCCCCCCCCGTGCTTGATGGACTTCCATTAACTCCGTCCCCCCCCCCTCGGCCCCCCCCCAGTGCTCCTCGCATCCCCCCCTCCCCCGTCCCCCCCCAAGATTGCACCGGGCCCCCCCCCCCACACCCCCCCGGTCGAGCTCTATCCTGTACGTAGCCCCTCTACTATACCTCATGCCTTTTCTTACCAGTCCTGTATACGTACCGGCACCCATCAACGACTTGGACATCCAGGAAGTGAAGTGTTACGGTGTTTGTGTCTATTGTGATCTCATTTCTTGTTACTATAAGTAGGAAACTTCTGTTCTTTCCCCGCCCATGCTTGTCCAGCTTGGAAAAAACACTCGTGAAGCTTTCGTTTGTTAGTTTCGTCTAGTTCTGTTACTTCGTTGTGTTTTTGACATTGTTCACTCGGATTTGTGGACCTCTCCCAAATTCCGAGTCCCTTTTGGTTTCAAGTATTATGTTTTGTTTCTAGTACTCATGAGTCTCGGTAGTTTGGGTTTATCCGTTAATGAATAAATTTTGATGTTTTGTCCTATAATTTTTGTTGATATAAAACCTAAATAGTCCAGGCTTCTTATTCGTTTTTGCCCATCTTAGGTTTATCATAAACATTGGATCACGCAGAAGTGGAATAACAATTAAGAACAACAATGTTATGTACAAGGTTTTATTTTCAATAAAACTAAAAACATATAAAAAAATATTCGATGTTAATCAGTCAAACTCATGAACTATTCTTTAACTTAATAAGACTAACTATTAGACTCTCATTGGGACCGAGATCTAACTATGATGGACTCATCAATACACATACTTTAGGACCTCTATTTTATAGTATTAGGGAGTCATTGTTTATATTGGTATTAACTTATTAAAATAATAAGGATAAAATTACTTATCTCTTGACCTCCATAATTTAATTATCTTTGACCACAAATCTTGTTCTTGCTTCTTATCTTTGACCTCTAATTAATTTATCTTTGACCAAATTTGTTCTTGTCTTATCTTTGACCAAATCATTATCTTATCTTTGGACCAAATCTGCCCCCCCCCGACCCCCCCCCCCCCCCCCCCCCCCCCCCCGAGAATCTTATAATTCGTATCTTTTGAAGGACTTCTACAATGATGACTTTGGTCCCTCTTGTTTCCATCTTGTTTCATTCATTATTTTGTCTTTATCAACCTCAAATTTTATATCGTCCCCCTACAATCTTCCCCTAGTTGATAATGGACCAACCAACCCAATCATGCATGAACTTCCACCTGAAGTTTTTATACGAATGATAATCGTCTTCCCCACACTTTTGTTATAAATCTAAGTAGAGGTACTTCTATAAATATGCAACCTCAAGTGGATGTAAGATGGTAAAAAATAAACGAATAACGCATTCCCTTAATCTTGTTTTACCATCTCTTGAATCATGGACTTAGTAGGCTCCAAGCAGGCAAATTATCAATGATGAACCGAAATGAATAAACACGGTTTCATACGAATTTTGTTTGAAGAAGTTGTATTTTCCCATAAACTTGTGTCCCCCATTTATCCTGTTTTATACCAATGACGTCCAGAGGTCTCTTAACATGCCTATGTATAAGTAGACTCATGTTCTTGCACAAAAATCCTAATTCCTCTATTAAATCCCCCCCACCCTCGACCGACACCTGTGCACAAGAATCGTGACTCTTTTTAAGTGATTGCAAATCGTAGTATGTATAGCCCCCCAGTCTTTTGGTTGATCGTATCTCACTTTGTTAGATTCTTCTTGTTATGGGAACTCGAACGTGAGTTTCTCAGAACTATGTGTAGATTAATTGGGGTACATAGAACGGGTAGTGATGGTGTACGCTTGCCTTATTTTTAGCCCCCCCCCCCTCCACAGCCGACCCCCCCCCCCCCCCCCCCCCCCCCCCCCCCCCCCCCCGCCCCCGTGACCCCAAAATTAAATACATACATCAATAAGTAATAATCAAATGGCATCTATTCAAATAATCTCTAAAATAAGCCCCATATAAAACTATCATCGTTCCCGCAAGATCCCAAACGCCACCCAGTCCCACCCCCCCCCCTCCCCACTCCCCCGTGTTTATAGGTTTCTTTCTATCTTTACCATAAAACTTTGAATCCTAGATATCAAGAGCAACCCGCTCTGATTCCACATAATCCAGGAATCAGTTTATAAGCCCATATAGATTAGTTTTACGCATTAACTTAACAAGCAGCGGAATATAATCCCCCCCCCCATAAGAACTATTTTTATTCTCATTCAACAAGGGTCCACTTGTACTAACTAAAACATCAAGCCTCCATTAATTTTGATCAGAAATTAACCCATGGTTTACATATCTGTAACAAGGATACACAATCATTCCCCCCCCCGAGGCTACACTAACTATCCTAATAAAAATAAAACTCACTAACTATTTGACATTCATTGGGGAGAGTATTCTATCTATGATGGATTTTCAAAAAACTTATTCTACACCTACCTCTCTTTTATATACTACCAGAGAGGCTAGGGTTTACAAGAGGAAAACCTTAGCCTCCCTAACATATCATAATGTTAATTTGTAACTCCAATCATCATTATATGTTTTTGTCAAAGCCTACCTAAACATGTCTTATTAATGTGATTTTTGTAACTTCACCAATCAACATTAATGTTTAGTCAAAGTCCAAACATTTCTTATTAATACGTCCCCCCCCTTCCCTTGTTTCATATTATCTTTATATTAAGCATTATGTTAGTTTTGTAATCATCAAATCTTAGATCCCCCCCCCAACAATCTTCCCTATTTGATATTACACCATAACAAATTCCATGAATGAAACAAATCTTCAAAGCTTCACCCTTTGTGCATACTTAAGTTCTCCCCTTGAACATGCCCCCACCACATATAAAAGAAGATAAGCATGCTCAACATCACGAACATCTTCTTCCCCTTTTGTAATCATCCAATAGGGGTCATCGGTAGATAAGCAAACTTCATTGAACCACTTCCCAATTAAAGTGCGTACATGTAGATGGTTTAAACATCGCCCCCCCCCCCCCCGTTAACAATAAAGCTTTCCCCCTCCGAAGTATGATAACCATCTCTTGAACGACACTGGATTATCCCCAGGCTCCCAAGCCCCCAGCAGAAACTTTATCATTGCATGAAGGAAAACGATAATACAAATTTGTTGAAGAGAAGTTGAATTTCCCAAAACTTGTGTCTTATGTCCTGTTTATCCCAAATGACGTCGAGGTCTATGTACCTTGATCAGTTTAATATGTTGACCCTATGTCTCTTGACAAATTTCTTTATTCCACTCTATTATATGACGACACTCGAGCACAATAACGTAAAACTCTTTAAGGTCCCCCCCCCCCCCCCCCGATAGCAAATGTAGTAGTAGCCATCATAAGGTAGATCACGTACTCCTTTTGTGCTAGATTCTATCAACCCCCCCACCCCCCCCCCCCCCCCCGTCTTCCGTCACCGCCCTTTATAATCCCTCCCGAAACAAGTTATCTTAATAAGGTGACCACTCCTTTAAAGGATATGATATGATAACATAAACCTGTGGAAATTAACTACAACTTCAAATAGAAGTTTATAATACACAGACTCTGTCATTCTTCTAATTCCCCTTCGCCTAAAATGAGCCTTACAACATCATCATCCGTTCTAAGATTCCAATCGCGTCCGTGTTTTCGGTTTTCTTCTACATTATGTATAATGTAATTCCACCTTGAATCCTAGATATCAACCCCGAGCCAACCCGCTACTGTCTACCACCCCCACCTGTTGAAAAAAATCTTTATTATTTGCCCCCCCTTCAGGCTTCAGATATCGTTTCTTGGCCCATCTACGGATATCAATATCCACTTGATCACGCACAAGTGGCGGAAATAACCAATTGCCAAGAACAACAATTTGTTATGGAACATCGGTTTTTATTATAAACTAATTTAAAACTACTAAACTATTCCGACTTTAATCCAGTTCAACTCCTATTGAACATTACACATAAACTAATTAGCTAACTATTAGACTCTCATGGAGAGATCTAACTCTGTATGGCTTCATCAATACTACATACTTTAGACTCCTTTTATAGTATAACCGGACGTCAATGTTTATATGGAATACTACTAAAGATATTAATGATTAAATTTATTATCTTTGACAAAACTTCTCTCCTCGCTTCTTTGACACAAAATCCTTGTTCTTGTTCCTTATCTTTGACCAATTAAATTATCTTTTCCCCCAAAAATCTTCCGTTCATTGTTCTTATCTTGACCAAATTCATCCTATCACTTTATCTTTGACCATATCCCCGTAGAGAGGAATTTCCAATTCTTATCTTTTGCTCAGACTTTCTACAATGACGACCTTTGGTCCTTCTTAAAAAAAACTTTCGATGAGATCAAAAAAAATTAAGTCGAAATCAGATAGATGTATTAAGGCTCGTTCGATTTAATTTTTTCAAACACACAAGATTAAAACACGTACCACTTAGGCTAAAATTAAGCCGAATCCTTGATTGCTAACGAGATGGTTATTATGATATTAGATCTAAACATAAACCATCTATGAATCAAGAATGAAAGCAAACACACAAACAAATTCGGATCCCTCTTTATTTTTTATTTCCGAATAAAAAATAGAAACACAAACCAAATCAAATCATCAATCTTGAAGGCTCTTGATACCAATTGTAGGTTCCATGATCATTCATACAAACCTTAACAATGATGTGTAGAATCAAGATGCAGGAAAATAAAGACTTTATTGATGATTGAAAGAAAACTTTTTGGTGGCTAGAAACCCTAACAATAATATTGACTAGCTAACCTAATAATGAGAAAAACATAGAGTATTTATACTCTAAAGGGGATCAGCCTTTGTGGGCTTTATCTGGGCTTTTTGTATCTTGGCCCGTTTACATCATTAAAACATTAATTAATTAACTAACTAACGAGCTATGAAACGCTAGTTTTCTTCAAGACCGAGCTTCTCTTGTTAGACTGTGAAATTATGTTTCTAACAATCTCCCCCTAAGTGAGGTCTTCTTTTGAGGTCTTCTTAGCGTACATATTAGAATTCATAGCATATTAGCTCGTTGACGTTGCGGTTCATCACTTGTCTTACATTTGTGCTTCTGTAGAAATTCAATCTTTGAAACTTGAATTACTAGATTTGATAACTTCATCTTGATCTCAGATTTTCTTGAATTACTTGTGATCTTTTCTTCAATTCGCCATTCGCTGAACTTTGGTCCGACATGCTCATACTTGCTGTAATCATGAAAGCTTTAGTACTCTTTCTTCTTCTAATTATTTTGACTTTAGCATTTGAAGAAAACTTTGATTTCAGAGGTGCGGAAGCTTCATGTACTTAGCTTTCTTGATGTCTTCAAATCTTTGAGTATGAACAATATAGTTTTTAGCAAACTATCAGCTATCAACGGATTTGATATGTCTTTACCATGAGCCGTTTGCTATGGACTAGTCAATGCTTTGTTGCAATAACAAGGTGCAATGATAACCTTATAGTTTTTAGTAAACTATCAACTATGAACGGATTTGATATCTCTTTACCAGTAGCCGTTTGCTCTGGAGTAGTCAACTCTTTGTTTTAGAAACATGGTGAGTCGATTACCATACAGTACGAATACTGCACCTGTGATCAGATAGATTCAATAAAGAACCTTCTTGACAGGTTTTCCAGCTCAAAGCCTTTAAGTCCTCCAATACCGAAGTATCAGATTTCCGTATGCTTGCTGTTCTCTAAACCAGATGTCCGTAATGGAATGGTAAAGAGTGAGTCAGTACAGTTACTATCTGCTGACTATACCGTATAATTCCTTGTTCAGCGTTTTACTTCTTAATACAATTAAGTACCGTAGAAGACCTGTTGGCAAAAACATGATTTGAAAAACATTCGATGTGCTTGTGAAATTTATTTAGGACACAACGAAAGTTTAAATCAGAATGCTCTGATGATGTTTTGAAAGATATCTCAAAAGATATGAAGTGCCTCATGGCTCTCATCAAACTCATACAAGTATTTGTAATATGAGTCATTCTCACTAGTGGATACTATCCGAAGACAAGTATATGATTATTCTACTAATACCCTGGTGGTGCAACATCTCATTCCTTTGCATTTCGTAAGATCACATTCCCAAACATGAAACAAAAGATTCTTTGTGAACTATCAAGATACTTGTGTATAACATAAAAGCTTTGGTATCTTGACATTGTTGAGTATATTAACATTTTTACTCCCCCTACACATGTGCGTCGATAATCGAAAGATGTTTAGCACATGCATGGATAGGACTTAGCATTTTAGAATCAATCGAATCATTAATTATCCGTTTTACATGTTTAAGTCACATTTTCTCCCCCGATCAAAAGTATGAAACTTGTGAATGGTTTTGATCTAGAATGGACTTAAAATGTATCAATCTCCCCCTCAAAGTATGAGGTGAGGTGAAATAGCACAAATATCAAGTGAGTAATTGAAACAAGACCTTTAGAATACCCAGACAGGAATGATACTGCAATCTGTCATAAGTTGTAAGCAGTTGGTTGTTTCGATCTTTCTCCAATAGAATCAGCAACAGTGTGTCCATTTGACCTGCAAAACTGTTAGTAGTACTGATTCTCCCCCTCAAACTATGACCCGTGTTCTATTTAAAGAGCTATAGTCACAGTCTGATTTGGTCATCCCGAACATGTTTGATAAAACAAATTGTTTATGAGAAAAAATGGTTCGGGGCTTAGACAACTTCTTGTCTGTAGAAGAAATAATGCACTGAAACGTACATTAAATCTCTGGGTTAAGACCGGGTTACAGTCTGAAATAACTGCAAGCCATTTAAATTTTTATTTTTTTTTATTTTTTTTTATTTTTTTTTTATTTTTTTTTACAATATACATGATACAATTGTGAAACACTTGGTTACTCGGAGACAGACTCATCCTGTAGTTCCTTCAGAGTCTCTGGTGACATTTGTTTAACTCCAAGCAGTGGGAGTAGTGTGGCGAAGCGCTCTCTCGGTAATGCAAAGCCTTTGTAGTAAATGTCAGCCAGTGGTATTTTATCTCCACGAAATTATAACTCAACAACTTTCCTTCAACCTGCTCTTGATGATTGTGGGGTACGGGATAATCAATGGCTTGGAGCGCGAGGTGTTGAACACTATTACAGCATTAGAGCACTAGCACTTTGATTGTTCACAATAACATCGGAATTTTGTTGAACGCAAATCCATAGTCGCGGAGTTGAGATAACGCATCCAGAGGATTTGTGCACAGATTCCTGAATAGGGCGATTGTATTCAGCTTCCGTAGTGAAGATGGCAGTACTGTTCTTTTTTTGGATGACCAGCTAAAAGCCGTATCCAAAGAAATTGAGCTGACAAGAAGTGCTTTTCTCCGTGTTTGTGTCATGTCATCTGAATAGTCTGCAATCTGAAAAGCTTTTATTCAAAGCCGGAGTCCTTCGGATACCACAGACCCATGTGAAATGGTTCCTTTTAGGTATCGAAAGATTCAGCTTTACGCACGTTAAGGTAGCATTCTTAGTAGGCTTAGCCTTTGGTGTATAGATGCACACAACAAACAGCAAATACTATGTCAGTTAGCTGCACTAGATACATAAGGGAGCCAACCTTACCACGGAAGCGTTTGTAGGATTCAATTAGCTTTTCCTCCCTTTTCTTCATTCAAGGTTGGGACGCTCCGCCATTGGGAGAGTTGTCAAGGGTAGTGTGCATTGAGTCAAAACCAAACTTTTTCAAAGATTTCCTGAGCATTATTTTGGATTGGTGGATAAAGAGCCTCTGGGATTTTGAAGAAACTTGTATATCTTAAAGAATGACATTTGTCCCATCATCGACATCTTGAAGATGAGTTCATTTCAAATGCAAATAATTTGAAGCTTGGGGTTGGTAGAAGGGACCAAAAGATAATTATCATTCTACATATATTTGTACCAGTAGAAGATGTTTGCCTGTTTTTCTAGTGAGAGTGTAGGATCGACCATGCCTTTGTAAATCCATGACTTGATTAGAAACGCTGAATTGCTTGTCATACCATGCACGTGGAGTTGTTGAGTCCATTCAGAGAGCTTTATTGAGTCGGTACACATGCATGGATGCTCCGGATCTACATAATCCCTTCTGGTTGACTAACATAGACAACTTCATTCAGTTCGCCGTTGGAGGAAGGGGGTTCACGTCCAATCTGGAAGATGACCATGGTCATACTCGCTTGCGTGAGCATATGAAAGAGTCTGAATCGCTTCTAATCATAGCAACGGAAGCAAATGATTCCTCAAAATCAATACAGCTTCCTGTCGATAAACCTTTCGCCACTAACCGTGCTTTGTTCTTCAAGACGTTCTCCAATATTCATTCCAACTTAATTGAAAAATCCATTTGAGCGGGATGATGAGAATATTGTCTGGACAGGGTACAAGTATCCATACATCTAGACGCTTAACTCATGAATTTCTTCCTGATAGCCTCAATCCAGCTCGATGTGCTCTAGGGCTTGCTTGTATTGTCTTTGGTTCAGAACATGAGTTAGAATTCATTGAAGAACACCACATCCGGTCGGGTTTCTAGCTTGTTTCCTGGTAGAAGCAGGTCGATCTTTTCCCAATATGTTTTCAAGTGGATGTGCTTGAGTCCACTTTTGCACATGAGGGTAATTGGTTGTTGGGAGTTACATCGATATTGACGAGTTGGAATTGAAGATGCTGCTGAAACGGGTTTCAGGAAGCATTATAGGTGTCAAACTCATTACTGTACTTGATTCGAACAGTGTTTTCATCTTCAGAATCACTAGTGTCTGGTAGAGGTATTTGATGAGGCAAGAGGCTTTCAGTAACTGCAGGAGCGCCTTCTGAGATAACTGTTGTTGAAGGTGAACCATTGGCATTCTCGGGTGCCGGGGCAGCAGGAACATTAACCGGAGTTATCGGAACAACCGGAGGTATCGGAACAACCTCATCATCATCAAACCATTGAAACAAATCGTCTACCTGTTTCTTTGTAGGAGGGACACTAGGTGGTTCTGGGTCTTTTACTAGTGCAGAACGGCTGCGTCCTGACTGTAAAGCAGTAAGTTCGAGTTCTGACAGTTTGGCCACGATGCAATTTGTGAGGTGCGAGGCCTGAACTGGTTTGAACAGACGTCAAACCTTCGGTAAGTTCATCGAAGGCAACATGAACGGTTTCCTGAATCTTGCGCGTTCTTTTGTTGTAGATTCGGTACGCCTTCTTGGTGGGTGCATAGCCAACAAATATACCTATATCTGCTTTCGCCTTGAGTTTACCAACGTCATCGTAGTCATTGGTAGGATAGCACAGAGATCCAAACACTCGGAAGTATTGGTAGATTTGTTTCTTTCACCTTCAGCTGTTCATAATAGGGTTTTTCCGTGCGCGTGTGTACAGAGACGATTTTAAGAGTATAACACGCAGTGGCTACAGCTTCAGCCCATAGGAACAGTGGAGCTTTCGCAAAGATGAGCATAGTACGAGCAGCTTCCATAAGAGTTCGGTTCCGTCTTTCGACAACGCCGTTCTGTTGTGGAGACCGAGGTACGCTCGTTTCATGAGAAATACCAACCATCTCAAAACCATCCGTTCGAGTTCTTTTTTCACAACTCCGTTCCATTATCTGTTCTGGCGAAGCGAACAGTTGCATTAAGGGCTCGTTGAGTCTTCACAATAAACTTCTCAATCGCATGAGGAGTTTCATCCTTTGTTCGAAGAAATCTTACCCATCCAAATCTGGAGTAATCATCTACTATCCACAAAATATACTTCTTTCCGTTGATACTTTCTGTTCTCATTGGTCCGCAGAGGTCCATTATGAAAGTGTATGGAGAACTTCAGTATTGGTGTTTTCCGTCTTTAGTGGATGTGATGCTTTCTTGCTTTTACCTAGCTGGCAAAGCATGGTCACAAAATGGTCTTTATTATTTTTCAGCATGGGTACCTCTGACTAGATTTTTCGAGCCAATTGTTTCAATGTCCCGAATTCAGATGATTCAACCGACGATGCCTAAACCTTGACTTCGTGGAGAGGCTTCTTTTGTAAGCATAGCAAACAAACGAACCGGTGAAGCTGAATCATATCATTCAGGAGATGGTGTACAGAATTGGTTGTCTCGTGAACCTTTGAGTTAGATCCACACATAACATAGTTGCGGATGTGACATGGAATGCTGACGGAATGCAACTTCTAAACTCTCCATCACAAAATGTCATTATTGGAGAATAGGTAACCTTGTGCTTGAGTCCTTCAAACATAATAGGACTCGAGAGATGATAGAGTCACCCCAGTTTATAATCACCATAGCCAATGATAGCTGCATATTCATCGTTGCCAAATCTCACAGTACCAATGAACTTTTCTACAAAGTTGATAAGACGTGCACGATCACCGGTCATATGTCTTGAGCATCCAGAATCCAGATACCATAGAACAATCTGTACTACCTGCGGTAACACAAACATTTACGGTGATAGGATGCCCTGAAGGGTTCCGGTTAGTTAAAAATCAAAATACAGAGTCCCTTTGGGAACCTGACCTGTCGATTCACTAGTTTATGATCAGCAAACCTAGAGACCATAGTTATTTTGGGGCTAGAACTAGCACTCGGGGGTAGTTCTATTGGCTGATCAGTAGATTCCATGATCCTTGTTAAAGGATGCTTCTCAAATAATGAGAAATGCCTTCCAGTGGGCTTCCACTGAGGCTTGCTATTAGCAACAGGTTTGCTAATGGGTTGCCAGACTCTCTTAATGGGTTTCCATTCTTTCTTGGGTTGGCGTTTAAAACGCTTAGTCTGGTGGGGTTTAACATTCACAGAACCATCACACATAACCAAACAATCAGTATGATTAGCAAAAACCAAAGGTTTGTTACATGCACCACAAACATTGTTCATCTTTGAAACAGAAACAGAATGTTTAACAAGCAAATTAGAATCAACACGATTCTTTTTATTCAAAGTCCTATGGTGGGCTTCTACTTTCCTTGCATTCGCACTCTTAACCGGCAAAGAACTATGATTCCGAGGGGCTCTTTTAGGCACAGTTTTGCTGGCTCCAGAAGTGGGTTTTTCCTGTCGAACATAGGTACACACACGTTTAGTTTGCTTATTAGGATGCACTACTGGTTTTTGAGTTGGTTTGAGTGAAGGTCTGGGGGGTTCACTAAAAGTTACTTGCTTCTTCTTAGGTAACGGGGTTGATTTGACCCAGTTAGCACGTTTGGGAGGTGGAATATACTTAGAACCTAAGTTGTACATCCCAGGAGCAAGCACTTTGGGTGTCTCAGAATTTGAAGGTCCACTACTTGTTTTACCAGTCACTTGGGCTTTCAGCTTGGTATTTTCAGCAGTTAAGGCACTAAGCTTGTCAGTGTACGCAGTACGTGAGTGAGTATTCGCCTGTGACAGTTCATCATACCGTCGTTTCAGACTCACGTTTTCTACCTTAAGGCCATCTAGCTGAATCCTAAGGGAGGTAATCATATCTTGCAACTGAATTCTGTCAGTGTCTAAGGCCTGTTGGTCACAAATACCTTCAGTGGAACCTACATTCAACACCTTCATGATGTTGATCTGAGCATCTAAATTCCTGATCGTGTCATCTTTCCCTTGAAGCTGATTTCTTAACTTATTTATTTCAAAAATGGCATTTGATGCACTTGACGTGTCACTGCACTGTTTATAATTCTGAAATTTAAGTTGTAAGCTAACATGATTCTGTTCGAGAAAGGCAAAACGTTTTTCAGATTCAGTAATTAGCTGTTTCTGTTTTGAAATCTCAGCTTCAAGTTCAAGAACCTTATTGTGTTCCCTATCACATTCTAATCTAAGATTTTCACAAGAACAATTAGAACTAAGGGAAACAGCAACAGTAGAATAAAGCACAATAGAGCAAATATCTCTTTCTAAACATTCAGCAATTAAGCTGTCATTTTTGATTAAAAGATTTTTCTTCTCTATTATCAGGTTTTTATTATCAAGCACACAACGTTCATATTCATCCTCTAACGCATAGTGAATCTCCTTAAATTCTGCTACTTCCTTGACAATTGTGTCATCAGCAGTTTGTACATGTTTCTTGAAATAATCAAGAAAAGGTACAACTTGTTGCAAAGCAAACTCTTTCGCGTATTCATAACACGGGAGTGACACATATAGAGGTTTGACTGTTGTTCTTTCTTTTATGATCGCATCAAATTGGGGAAAAACAGCCTTAATTTTGTGAAGGGTAGCAAGAACTTGACTAGGAGGCGGACTTTTCGGCACATAAGGAGTAACAGGTTTTGCTGGGGTACTAGCTTGACTAGCAATTTCGTTGGCAGGAAGCCAATACACCTGTTCTTGGGACAGTTCCTTCTGAGGAACAAACATCATGGCATTGAGCTTCTCATAGAAGCCACTTGCAGGTCTAACATGCCCTGGTTTTCCTTTCATTTTAGCCATACTGACTTCAGCACTGGCTAATGTTTCATCAGTATCCCACATATTACTTGCATTAATAACGGGAGCCTTTTTCCCATATCGTGGGTTACTACGACCTAGAATATCCTTGTGCAAGTCCTGTGATGCATTTTTTGGTTTCTTTGAAAGCATTGGAATAGTATGCGTTGGCATTTGAAACTTTTGTAAAAGATCAGTTGCAACTTTGTTTGCACTTTTTAAACATACTATTTCATCGAGGTATTTATCCTCAAGTTTCTTTTTGTCAGTTAACACCTTTTGATTTTCAGATTTCAAAAATTCAATTGAAATATCTTTACTTTTTAGGTGTGTTTTTAGCATCACTTTCTCTTGCTCAAGTTCAGCGTTTCTTGCGTTACGCTGAGTCACTAGGTTTTGTTCCTGTCTAACTTGGCGTTCTAGGTTACATTGTGCAAGCTCAGCTCTTAAGGAGTCATTAAATAGGATTTGTTCCTGATTAACCTTAAGGTGTCCGTCTAATTGGGTTCTTAAGTCATCTAAGATGGTAATCATGGATATCTCACCGGGTGGCGCAGAAGATACCTCAGTTGGAACATCTTGAACTTCGCTGTCAAGTTGGTACTGATGATACGGAATCGTATTGTCATCAATATCCGACTCTACATCAGAGTCTAGGTATTCTTCCTTATTGACTTGACTGGTGGTTGCACCATTAGTTCCACTTGTGGATGACAAGTTAGCCATGAAAGCTGCTGCTGCATTGGGGCCTTCATCTACGTCTGAATCATAAGCATCCTCATGGTTGACTTCGAAGATGTTTGTAGTAGCCATTGCCAGAGGTTGATCATAGGGAGCAATACATTCCACATTGGCGAGGAATGCTTCAGCTTCAGCATCAAGAGTAACTCTCTTTTCCTTTGCTTCCATGAGCAGCATCTTATCTTTAAAGTACTGAGAATCCTTCGCTCTCTTTGGTTCTTTGTACTGCCTTGTAACATGCCCCTCCCCTCGGTAGTTATAACATATCACCTTCTTCCCTGTAGCAGTAGTCACATTACCATAACTTTGATTGCCTCTCGATCTTGTGTTTCCAACATTCCCTAGAGCTCTTCTCTGAACGGTTTCAGTAACAATTTGGCCATCATGCATCGTAGCATGTGTCCTCGAGTTGGAGGATAACCTGAGCTGGTTATTGGTAGGAGGAAACTGCTTCTGGAAACCACTTAAAAGATTGGCTATCTGTGTCATAGTGGCCATCATTGCGTCATTTGGAGACAAAACAGCTGGTTGTGGTTGTGAGGTAGAGGGTAGTGGAAGAGATGTTGTTGGTGTTGCTTGAGCCATATAAGCCAATGGATCAATGATACTTGAAGAATGCTCTTGTTTCTTGAGAGTCTTTATGGCATGAGGCTCATAGGCTTTCAGGTGGGTATAAATGTGAACATAGTTCGTTGTTGAAATATCCATGTTTTGCTTCACATTAGTCACATATTTACCCCAGTAAGACGGAAGGTTGTTGACAAACTTGGTGTTCAACTGATGAGTGGGAATTGCAAGCTGTGTAATCTTCATATCATTCACCAGCTTGTGGAAACGTACAAAATAGTCATGAATTGGTTCGTTTCCTATGGCACGAAATCGTTCGAACTCATCAAATAGATATTCCTTCCTTTGCTGTAAAGTCCTGCCTGAACCTTGCATAAGCATCTACACTATAACACCCTGTGTTTTCAAGTCATTGACGACGTCGATAAACCTACTATTTATTTTTAGCATTGTACGCGTTTGCTTGTAATTTCATGAATTAAGTTTAAATCGCGTAAGTTAAAAATTAGCATTCAATGTAAACGGGCATCAAACAATTAAACGTTTACATCAAGCAAGGGTTAAGTAATTATTTTGAGAATAATTATTAACCTTGTTCATTTTATTTTTATCGGATACGTAAAGTGTATACGTTTCGCGATAAATTGCGTTTAGGCACTCCCGGAACCACCAAAACTTTTCTACGCTTCAACAAATACCCACATTTTTACCCAATACATAAAAATTACTCAACAACATCACATATATCTTATTTTGGCCGAATTTATGGCAAGTGATTCAAAGATATAAGAAATCTTACACTTTGGTCAAATGTACAACTCTTGCCATTAAAACCTAGTCATTTCTTGTCTCTTTGACTTATAACATGTAAACAAGACTCCCTAAAACCCTCATCATGTTTGTTGAATGTTTATACTTGACCATTGACCATTGAAAGTCATATATACATACAAGTAACTAGATGGTATCACATAGGAAGAAAACACTTAGCAAAAATCAACAAAGTCTCTCTTTTCCTCTCCTTATAGCTCACGGCATACAACCCCCCACCACACAAACCCATATCAATTTTTCTACAACCCATACACTCCTATACACATCTATCCTAAGATATTCTAAGGTGTTTCCAAGCATTGACTAAGCATTTTCAAGTGATTATCAAGTAAAAGGAAGCTAGGGTTTTATTAAGAAAACAAGGGTTTTCTTAAGTGCAAGCTTAGATTTTGTGACTAAACAAGGGTTTATCACTTATTTATCACCATCATCATTCATCATAAGGTCTACTTTAAACCTTTATGCCTTCATTTTATAAGTTTTCATGCATATGTTTATTCTATTTTAGCTTGAATCACCATTTAGGATTTTATCATGAAAATGAGGTTTTTACTTGAAAGGATCATATGGATTACTTTTATATATCTTATGATGTTAATGACATCATGTTAAAATGGAAACATAAGTGATTTACACTCTTGGTTAAGCATAAAAGTAATTATGCAGATCCGATTGGTGAATGAAAATTTCGTTCGGTTGTGCTGCAAGGATGTTGGCACGTTCGGTTCAAGTGAAAAAATCCACTAGATCGTTAGATGAAGGAAGTCACTGTTTCGATTGACCCTTGGTGTTCTCTCTTCGTTGGTTCAAATAAACACTCGTTCGGTTCCAATGTTCTCTACTCGATCGTCCCTTGGAGATATCGAGCTCGTCGGTCCACGCTATATTTAACTTAGGTTCGGGATCTATAAGTAATTCACTGGTTCGGTTCAAACTCTTTCTCCTCGTTCGGTCCTTGAAGCTTCAACTAGTTCGGTGCTAGGAGTATTGCTTGATCGGTTGTAGAAGACGTGAACACGTTCGGTTCACAAAGCTTTTACAAGTTGGAACTCGTTTTTCCTTGTTTGAATTCGAACCAACCAATAAAGATCAATTCTCGTCTTTGTTCGGTTGTTTCTCTTTGAAGCTTGTTCGGCTCACCCAAGAAAATTCACTCGTTCGATTGTCAAATCCTTTTGCTCGTTCGGTTGACACAAAACACGAATCCAAAGACCTTTTTCTTGCTAGAAAACACCACGAACAACCTGTAAATCTCCAAGAAATCGCTACAAAATATATGATTAGCTCGAACAAGTAATGATTACACGATCCAGGACTACGAATTCGATCAAGACGCTTGTTTCCTCTCTTTTTCAATTATTGTTTCGAACCAAAAGAAAGAAAAAAAATCGCCAAAGCAAGATCCCCTTTTTTTTAATATTCGAACCTCAAACAAGAAGAAAAAAATCTCCAAATCTTGATTGCTAACGAGATGGTTTGATTGATATTAGATTAAACATAAACCATCTATGAATCAAGAATCAAAACAAATACGCAATGAAAAACAAAAAAAAAATTCTTTTCGAATCCCCTTGTTTTTAATTGCCGAATCCCCAAAAAAAATAAAACACAAATCAAATCAATTCATCAATCTTGTAGGCTCTTGATACCAATTGTTGGTTCCATGATCATTCATACAAACCTTAACAATGATGTGCAGAATCAAGATGCAGGAAAATAAAAACTTTATTGATGATTGAAAGAAAAACCTTTTTGGTGGCTAGAAACCCTAATAATAATATAATGACTAGTTATAATGTCTAACCTAATTTTGACTAAACTATGTGTATTTATACTAAAAAGGTTCTGCCCATTCTAGGCTTTTGTTGGGCTTTTCGGGCTTTTTCTTTGTAAGCCCAATTACATTAATCATTAATTAATTAACCAAACAACGAGCTATGAAACGCTAGTTTTCTTCAAGACCAAGCTTCTCTTGTTAGACTGTGAAATTGTGTTTCTAACACAGTGGCTGGAGATGGCGTCAGAAATACTGGTGACGCCGTCAGGATTGCAAAGCGACGGCGTCAGGAATTTGGTGACGGCATCAGGATCTAACCGACTTAAAGAAACCCTAGAAGATTCAATGGGATGTTGGTGTCACTAGATAAAGATGATCATTCAACTTGCAAGCGAAGTAGTAGATATTGTTTAGATCATAACTCCTTCATACGAACTTGGATTTTGACTATTCAATTGCCCACGTGACCGCGACGAGAAAATCTACAAGATAGTGAAAAAAGGTCATTGCGACAGCGTCACTAAAATCCTGACGCCATCAGAATGAACCGACTCAACTTATGCCTATAAATACAGCCTCATAACTTCGTTTTTTGTAAGCCCCAAACCCAAAGTCCGATTCTAGGGTTTGGGTATGTGTTTTTCTAGCAACTTAGAGGGTCTTATTCTATCCATTAACATCTTTTAATGGTTTGGATTCTTGATTATATCTTTATTATGTCTTTAATTCTTATTGTTGATTGTTCTTATTCAAGTATGCTTTTCTAATTCATCTAGTATTTATTTAGGAATGCATGAAGCTTGTCATTAATTAATTAGATCTTATTGTTTTCTTATTAATGTTGTGGATCTTCTATATTCATCATTAAGGCGTGACAAATTCAATGAGTTTAATTGATTATAGTTTATAATTCTTATTCCTATTTCTTCTTGTTGATGAGTGTGCGCGTTTGGCTTTAGAAAACTGGCTATAAAATATTACATTAGCATAGACGTCTAGGGAAACGCGATTGTGTAAAAAGGATACCATCGGTAATTGTCTTCATACTACCTTACCCCTAATATGGTTGACCCCTCTTAAGTGTTTTAATGCATGTAATGTATTCTTAGGGGCCTTATAGTAGTCTTCATACTACCTTACTTGTGTGTTGCCTTAACGAAATATTACATAGACGGCGGGTTCATGTAATTCGTACATGAATTAGAAAATACTTACACATTACATTGCAAGAGTGACAAAGCAATAGGTAGAATTGGATAGCTAGCAAGAAGTAGTGCATCCTAGGTAAATACACTTCATTGTATAAATATTTTATTAGAATTAGGAGTAGTTTAATTAGTTTAAAACAAACCTCCTTCAAAATCCAAGATTTTACTTGCTTTCATAAAATATAAAAATACAAAAAATTAACTTCTTTTAATCCCTTAGACCTTAAGTTAGATCTAGTTCGAGCCTTCCCAACCTATTCCCCTAGAGAACGATAACAACCTCCGAGTCCTTGCTATACTACACTGCAACGATTAGGTACTCTGCCTAGGGAGTTGTAAAACTCTTTGTGAGTTCGCAACAACTACATTAAGTTTTTGGCGCCGCTGCGTAGGGAATAGTTAGGTTTTGAATTTTATTTTGCTTAGGTCTACTCACAAGATTCCTATCAAGTGAAATTTTATTTTATTTTTATTAGCTTTCTCGTAGTCTATCTTTTTCTTTGTGTGTTTGTTTTGTAATTTTCATTGACTATTCCATTCTCTATCATGGGGAACACGAATCCATAATCACCACCCTTTCCACTTACACCACCATACTCATATAATACCTCACTTAGGGAAATCTATGCACCATATGAGCCTTTACCTAGGATGGATTTTTATGATCAACCCTCATGTTTATGATCAAATATCTTTAGTGATGCCCTTAAGAAAAGTGACCAAGTGTATCAAAATCTTATAGAGAACACCCTCGCCTTAAACCATAAGTTGGATGAATTGATAGAATTACTTAAGTCACTACCTAAGGAAACAAATAAGGAGGATTTAGCCAAACATGAGTATCGGGAAAAACAAGACCTAGGTTTTGAAAACGTGAACTTGAATCTCAAGCCCCTCCATCATTTGATGTATACACATCGAACGTGACTTACCCGAAAGAAGTAAAAGAGACTATAGGAATCTCGATGGAGGTAGAACCTTTTAACCAAACACAACTAGAGGATGTAGGCTCGAGTACTTGTAGTCATGACCTCTTTCGTAGTTCTAGGGAAGTTCCTATTGTTGATGAACCGGAGCCTTAAATTTTACCCAGTTTTTCACCCTTAGATGTAAATCTATGAGACAAAAGAGGAACCGACCGACCCATCAACCCATATAGTATGGGTAGTTTTAGGATGAAGGTAGTAAAACCCTTGACCATTCATACACCACCTTCACCCCGCGTGGCATACTTCCATCAAAATGGTGTGTATCGTTACTATCACCCGCACTTAATTCTAAGTATAGGGGAGCCCTCCTTTTTACGCGTCAAATAAGCGTAGAGTCAAGCTTGTGACTCGAACAAAAACAAGCGCTTATTGGGAGGCAACCCAATCTTTTATTTCTATTCATTTTAGGAGTGTCATGTGTTTTATTCTTTATTGTTTATTCTTATAGTTTGAATTATATGTTATCATTCTTTGTTTTGTTTTTAACCTCGTCTTAATTGCAATCAAATGTATTTTGCATAAAATAAGTGTAAGGGAGAAAATATCCAGTTTCTAAGAACCATTTCAAACATGTAAAATAAATAGTTTAGTTTAATTCGCGTCTTGTGTCGTGTGTTTGTTTCAAGTCACATGTTTGTACTAATTGTTTTTGTGACCTATGCAGTATTTTTTTAAAGAAATAACTAATAGGATTATTATGCAGAAATGTTTCCAAGAAAACGAAGCAAAATTTTTTACAGACCCTGGAGACGGCATCAGGATTATTCCTGACGGCGTCACCAACCTGCTGTCAAAGATTTTCGCGCTTTTTGAATTTTTGAAAACTTATTTTTGTTAAATTTCCAGAATTTGTAATTTCTCTAAATCTTGCAGAAAGCCACAATTACATTAGTACATACATCATATCCTTATTGCTTTCGTAAAGTATAAACTTAGTTAATGAGGTTTATATGTATATTATTGTTCTACCGAATTTTACGCTAGGTATAGTTGCTTCTTGTCTTCGATTTGCATGATATATTTGATAAGAAGAAGCTTTGAAGTTCTTAGGAGTTTTATACTGACGATTCTTGGATGACGATTTAGCCAGCTTATCATTTGTTTCTTCTCTATTATTGAGCAAAACCCGGGGAGTACTAGTTTCTTTTACCATTTCTTTTCCTTTTATTCGTTTATTCAAATACTTTTAAGAACATTGGGGATAATGTTCAATTTACGTGTAAGGTAGAAATAAGCCTTAGAAACTATTTCTTCATTTGCCATTTGTTCTGACCCAAATTTAAAAATTTTTGTGGCACACATCAATGAAAACTGAGTATTATTAGCGTCTCATGGATAGGAGGTATATGACTAGCACAAAAACCCTACCACTCTAAAAATTCCACCCAAAAAATGTAAGGTTCGCCCCTAGATCTTTAGGAATTCAGGTATTCATCTTTGATACCTAAGATAGTTTTACCTTTAGCTTGCTCGAGTTAAGGAATGAGCAATCGCATGTGTCCCGTTCATGGATTTGACCGTGCATATGTGGTTTTGTCGCTTTTTCTAGAGCATTGGTATCGGTTAAAACTATGTGAGAGTGTACCAGTAGTATATTAAATTCTAGAACTTGCTTTAGTGATTCATCCCAAGACTGCTTAGTGAGATCACATTCGTGTGATTAGGATTTTCTAAATGATAAGAGGCACTAGGATAAACCCGGTTTTAAACCTGTATCTCTTATTATGGTCTCCCCGATCATATAACTATCCCCACACCCTTGCTATGCACTCATTTTTAGTGCAAGATACCCCTAGTACACCCTTCCGAGCCTATCCTTTTTGCGGTTCTCGTGATCTCCGGTGAACTCTGGATTATTAATGAAGAGCATTGTTTACACCCACACCAAATGTTACACCCAAATCGCCTTAGCCTTCCTTGTATGTACTTGTTTTTGGTACATTATTGTTATTAACCCAGTTAATTATTTGCTTGAGTGCGTGGTTGCTAAGTCGAGTCTTTTATTAGTGTATACAGTTTTGGATCAAATGGTATTTTTTATCTTATGGAGAAATGGGGATGAAGTCAATTTATTATCCGCATACGTGCTTAATACACTCCATGTTTGTTGATCCTTCTGATTCAGGTCATTAGTTAGTTTATGTTTATGAGTTCTAAAACTCAAGTATAGGGATTACTTTATAAACCCCAAGTCATGTATTATTATGTTTCAGCAGATGGCAGGGAAAAAATGTACGAAAAAATAGAAAAAAAGAGAAAAAATGAGAAAAGAAAAATCAAAAAAATATAAAAAAGTAAGAAAAAATGTATGGGCTGCCATCTTGCTTAAGTTTATGTTTATGTTAGAAAAGAGACAGAAAAGAAAAAGAAAGAATATGATGTAGAGTTTGTATATCTTAGTCTTAGTGTGGTCGAGTCTTGGCTTAGCAACGCCTTCGCATGTATTCTTGTATATTAATTAACTAACCTCCACCAAAATCCACCTTAAAAGTCACCCAAATATATCCCATCTGTTTCCGTTTTAACTTACATCCAAACATCACAACCCTTTAAAGACCTCTTTCATAGTAATTCCTAGGTACTTATGCCACAACGGTGGAGGTTTGATCCTTTATTAAGCTTATGGGAACTTATCTGCTATGACAGGTAATGAGTGTTAGTTTTTGTTTTCCATATTGTTATAATTCATTATACACCCGAGAGAGAGAGAATCCAAACACTTATGTGAGGTGCTAGTATATAATTTCTGTGCTTTTAATTACGAGGTCTAATTGGTTATGCCATAAACTATCTTTGAAAAGTAAGTTAAATGCCCCTGATATTGCTATTGTCTAGGTAGAAAATCTTATTTACTTGAGGACAAGAAAATCCTAAGTGTAAGGGTATTTGATGAGGTGTCATTTTAAACACTTTTTCGGGGTCATTTAACCCCATAAATCATGCAAATATCTCTAAAATACGTGCTTAATTATTCTGTTTTGTATTTTTAGCACTTGGATGGCATTTGGAGGAAATACACGTGACTTGGGCTAATTTTGAGAAAAAACGGACAAGATTACAACTCTACACCAAAGTCGTTGAAGAAAAGAGCTCATAGTGGCTGGAGACGGCATCCGAAATACTGGTGACGCCGTCAGGATTGCAAAGGGACGGCGTCAGGAATTTTGTGACGGCGTCAGGATCTAACCGACTTATAGAAACCCTAGAAGATTCAACGGGATGATGGCGTCACTAGATAAAAATGATCATTCAACTTGCTCGTGAAGTAGTATATATTGTTTTGATCATAACTCCTTCATACGAACTCGGATTTTGACGATTCAATTGCCCACGCGACCGTGATGAGAAAATCTACAAGATGGTGGAAAAAGGTTGTGGCAACGGTGTCGCTAAAATCTTGACGCCGTCAAAACGTATTGACTCGACTTATGTCTATAAATATTGTTGACAAAATATAATGCCTAAAACATTATTAATATTTTTCACATCTTTACGTTTTGATAATCACAAAATATAAAAACGTTCGATGTAAAATTAAACGTAAACAAGTAATTAGTAGTAAATTTTCATTTCGATAATTATATCACTTAAAAGTATGAATAAATAAATGTTTAATGCATTTTATGATCAAATGAATTTTTTATTCAACCTCAAACTTTTATAAAATATTGTAAACACATTACAAAACATTTCAAAAACATTTCTACAAATTAAAAGAAATGTATTATATTCAAAATAAACTTTTCAAACTCAAATTTCGAACCACAATACGGCTAGAAAAAGTTCTAGACAATTCCCCCTACATAAAAGAACAAACTGTGGAGGCCTAGCCTATGGGGGGGGGGGGGGGGACGCCCCCTTAAATACCGGGCGGGCCTCCTTTAATTTTAAAGGGACCGCCCCCCAATATAAGGACCGCGCCCTAGTGTAGAAACGCTCCCCCAGTTTGTCCTATAAATACTGGACTTTTCCCACTATTTTCTCACCTTTTGCACTCATTCTTTCTGTTCTAAAACAGCCCACACATCTTACTAAAATCCTTTGATCATTTAATCATAAAGTTTTGTTTCTAAGTGATCCAAGCTCAATTCCTCAAGTGCAAGAGAAGAATACTTCCATCCTCAAGTGAAGAAGTATTACACCTTTGTGTGTTGTTGCAATATTATTGCATCCATATCATAACTTGTAAATCATTTGTATATCTTGTATTTATGTGTAGTAGCTAGATCTTGGCGATCGTTATAAGTATAGTTGGATCATGGTGATCTTACCAAGTAGTGTTAGATAGTTGTGATATAAGTAGTGTGGTGAAGTAAAGCCATAAAGTTGTGAAGAAGTCTTGAAGTTGTGAAGAAGTCATGAAGTTGTGAAGAAGTCTTGAAGTTGTGAAGAAGTCATGAAGTTGTGAAGAAGTCATGAAGTTGTGAAGTCGTGAACAAGTCGTGAAGTTGTGTTGTGATAGATTGGTTCTAGCTAAGATTAGAACTCGACATTTAGCTTTGTGTCGTAAATCGGTGTAAACAACGTTATGTACGGTTTTCTCCGCCATAAGGGAGCTGGTTGACATAGTGAAGAAAACTCTCGAGTTAGGTGCTCAGGGAGTGGAGTAGGGCGAAGAGATACTTCGTTACCGAACCACTATAAATCTTTGCGTTGTGGTTTGATTGTTCTTACTCTTATCTCTTGTCTTACATTATTTCCTCATACTATCATATTAATTATTTAGATAAGTATATTGTTCATATTTTGCAAGTGTTGAATTCACATAAATTCGAATCTAGAATTTTACAAACACTTTAAAATCTTTAATTAAAAAGCGATAAACTATTCAACCCCCCTTCTAGTTTTCCACAATTGGTATCAAGAGCCACGCTAAACAAGATTTTTAAAATAAATTGTATTTTAAAACTTGAATCGATCTATGGAATTGGAAAAATATTTAGAAGGGCAATCTATGCAAAGACCACCACTATTTGAAAGTGATGGATTTATTTATTGGAAAAATAGATTCGAAACTTATGTGAAATCAAAAGATCTAGATCTTTGGCATGTTATTACCGATGGTGATTTTCCTCCTATTCAAAATAATCTCGAAACTAAAAAGGATGAAGTTGTACCTTTTCATAAACAAAATGATGATCTTAAAAAGAAACTTGCTAAAAATAATGAAGCTAAAATGGTAATTTATAATGCTTTGCCACGAAAAGAATACGAAAGAATTTTTATGTGCCAAACCGCAAAAGAAATTTGGGATACTTTGTTAATCACTCATCAAGGTAATAATCAAGTCAAAGCTAACAAAATAGATCTTCTTGTTCAACAATATGAACAATTTACGATTCTGAAAGAGGAATCAATAGATAATGCCTTTGCTAAATTTAACACTATTATTACTAGTGTAAAAGAACTTGATGAAGGTTTTCTAGCAAGAATTGTGTTAGGAAGTTTCTTAGGGCATTACATCCAAAATGGCGTGCGAAGGCCACAACGATTGAAGAATCAAAGAATCTAACAACCTTACCTCTTGACGAACTTATTGGAAACTTGAAAGTTTATGAAGAAGTAATAAAGAAAGATTTCAAAACGGTCAAAGGCCAGAAAGAACAAAGTAGATCTCTTACATTAAAGGTGAAAAAGGAAGTAAGTGATGAAGATAGCTCAAGCTCCGATAGTAAAGATGAAGAGTATGTTATGGCCGTAAAAGAATTCAAGAAATTCTTCAAGAGACGAGGAAGATTTGTAAGACAACCACGAGGCGACAGAAAAACATTCCAAAGAAGTAGAAATGATAGTTATGGTAAAAGTGAAAGAAAATGTTTTAGATGTAGTGATCCAAATCACCTCATTGGAGAATTTTCAAAGCCGCCAAAGAACAATGATCAAAGAGCATTTATTAGAGGAGCATGGAGCGACAATGGAGAAGATGAAGTAGGAAAGACTAAAGATGAAACTTGCCTTGTAGCTCAAGCGCCCGATGAAATATGCTTAGGAGTAAACTTGGAACCCGATGAGTGGATTAAAGATAGTGGATGCTCAAAACACATGACCGGTAATCAAAAGTTGTTCTCTTCATACAAATCATACAACGGAGGAAATGTAATATTTGGGAGCAACTTGCGCGGTAAAATCATAGGCAAAGGTACGATTTCTCAAGACTCCCTAATAATTGAAAATGTTGAGCACGTAGATAACTTAACATATAACTTGCTTAGTGTAGGTCAAATATGTGATAACAAATGCAAAGTAATATTTACCGAACACGATAGCAAAATATTTCAAGACGAAAAAGTTATAGGAAAAGGAATTAGGTAAGGAGGAATATATGTAATGAAACTAGGAAATAAACCGGAAGACAAAATATGCCTTGCAACATTGGCGGGAATTATCAAGCTATGATCAACAAAAAGTCAATCCGCCGAACAATGGTCAATCTCACAAAAAGACAAAAAACCCCTCAAAATCCCCAAATGAGCCCTTAATGTTAAATCAAATTTCACCAAAAGCCCTAAATCACTAACACCGTTAGTCCTTTGTTAATAAAAGACTAACGGTTGTTATCTTTAAAATATATAAACTCTTTTAACCATTCCTAAAACCAAACCAAAATCCTGGCCCAAAACCCTTTTATAAATCCTAAGCCCAAGTCAACGCCCCATTTCCCCCGGGTCAACACAATCTTATAAAAGAAAAAAAATGGGCGGGTGAAAACACTGTTCACCGTCCCCTTCCTTCACTTTTACCCTGCACACACGTACACCCAATTCACCCCCACTTAAGTGGTACTTACCTCTTCTAGAAGCCAATACGTCATCCCTGACGTCAAAGGGAATGCCACCTTGGCAATCCTGACATCAATGATTGGCTGAGACAGGTGGCACGCAATCCAACGGATGGACAATAGGATGCTTGGGGAGCTAAGCAAACAGAGGGCCAGGATTAGAGATCTTAGACGCTCCTCAAGGTCCTAGAAGGTTCATCTCAAGGTTATAAAAGGGGATCTCCTCACACAGTTAAGATAATCTAGGAGTATGAGTAGTGTAGGTAGCTTAATAATAGCTTAATTTTAGCTTATTTGTATTTTCTTAATGTAATTTTCATTTAAAAGCCATGTAATCTTTTCCTTTATTAATAAAATTGCAATTTACTTTAAAACTGTGTTTTTTCTTTTATGAGAATTTAGCTAAATTTCATAATAAGCTCCAATAAGCTGTTTTATGCTCACTTATACTCTCTAAGCTCAAATAAGCATATTTGATACGGCTCTGAACACACTATATATATAATATATAAGTATATAAGGATTATATCAAATAATATTATAGTAAGTATTTTCCGTCGGATTCAAAAAACAAACTTTTAACCAAAGTTGTCTCAAAAACCTCCTGGGTCGTTTTCCCTCAACGAAGCGTGAATTGAAAATCGGTTAAGTTCGTGATCGCGAGATTTGAATGGTTTTAAAGATTTTTGATTTGGGTTTTCTAAATCTTACTAAATATAAATGACAAGTAGATAAATGCACGAAAACAAGTAAACAAGAAATGAAAATTAAACACGTAAGCATTAAATGTAGAAGGGAATTAAAAACGCAACATTTAAAGCCTAAATTACCTAAAATTAAACCTAAAATGAATTTTTCTAATTTTCCTAATCCTATTTTATTAACTTATAAGAAAAAGTCTAAGGAAATTCTAAAACGAGAACACTTAAAGCTTGAAAACCGAGAACGAACGAAATCCGTTCTTTAAAAAGTGAAATTTCAAAATATTACCTTTACAGAGCAAATCTATATTCCTAGGTCCTAAAAGGATAAAAGATGGAAAATTTTCTAAAAAAAAAAATTTTATTTTTTTGACTTTTATTTATTTAATATGATTTAAAAACAATTTCAATTAAAATTAATTATTAAAAATAGTAAACAAATTTATAAAATTCTGAGAAAAATCTGAAAAATATTTTGAGTAATAAGGAATTTAAGAAAAATAAAAACGGGGTTACCAGCTTATTGAATAAGCTGGTAATAAGCTAAAAAGGGCTGAAAAGGAAAAAGTGAAAAAAGGGTTAAAACATTAACCAATGCACCTTAAGACAGAAAAGTCCCAAGGGCGCAGTTGGTTAAGTGTGTGTGTGTGAGGTGCTATAAAGGGTGAGTGGGTAGAGGTCAGGGGTTCGATTGCCTGCTCACCCCTACTTCCCTACCCCTCTTTTTTTTTTTCTTTTTTGAAAAACTTTAAAAACAAAGTTATAAATAAGCTGAAAACTAACAACTTTAAAAAACTTAAAATATTTTTAAAAGCTATACGTAACCATCAGAAAATGAGCTTAAAGACAACAGTTTGCTTATTTTAACTTAATGACAACGAGCTAAACTGTTTGCTATTCTAGGGCCAAATAAGCTAAGGCAAAACAGTAATAAGCAAAAACAAGTAAGCTCCTACACTTAATAAGCAGATGCAACTAAAAATAAGACAAAGAAAAACAGACTAATAAGGCTAGAAAAGGAAAATATGCTCTAAGCTAAAAATGGCAGACAAAACAGCTTTGGGGACAACCTTTGGGCTTATTTTTAAGGTCCTTAATGGATCCTTATGGAAATGAAACTTATAATAGCTTAAAACCTGTCCAATAAGCTACTAATAACTGAAAAGAAAAAGGAGTTTGAAATAAGTTGAGCTATGAAAAAGAAGCCCTAAAGAAAAGTTCTGGTTACACTCAGCTGCTACTGAGTGCTGTTATTATATTTTTTTTGGGAATTTTCTTAAAGAACAAAGTTGCTAATTGCTGGCCAAATATAAGCGATGAAAGGGTCTTAAAAAACCTAAAATAAGCTAAATAGAAGAGAAGATGCTTAAGGAAGCTTGTCCACTAAAAGTCATGGCTTAAAACGAATGAGCTAATCTAATATAGGCCCGCTGAATTTTGACCATAGTCCCTAAGACAAAGAAAACTTACTTAAGGATAGAAACACACTAAACCTTAATTGACCAAATGTTAACTATCTAACTTACTTTCTACTGCATTTGAAAGACTTAAAACAAGCTAGAAAACAATACCAAAAAGGCATTAAGCAAATAAGTTGAAAATTTATACCCTATTACCACAGATTCAAGCCATGACTAGTTAAAACCTTAAAACTGATTCTTAAACCTTAACAACCTTTTAAATCAGACTTAATCTCTTAAAATGAACTTGTTAAAAGTGGCTTAGTGACCCAAAGAGTTTTACAACTCTTTTTGACCCGTTTTGAACTCTATGCCAAACACCAACACCCCCTTTAAAATCTCAAAATGTATTTTACTTAACACTAGAATAGGTTTGAAATAAGCTTAAACAGATAAAGCATTAGGCAGATAAAGATTAATTATGCAAATTCCAATAGAAATTAAGCACAATTAAGCATATTAATCAGTTGAACAACATTTAGCTAATAAAAAAGGCTTTTAAGGCATTTACAAAGAAAAGCTAAGGCAAATGATCTATTTAAATTCAATAACTACCTAAAGACCTCAAAGACATTATGAACCTACATTAAGAACAAATAAGCAGAAATAAGCACTAAACAGGGAGAAACATAAACCTATTAAGCTCTAACCTACCCGGCTTATTAAATAAGCAATCTAGAAACCCATAAGCTCTTCCAGATTTAGCTTATCATCCAAAAGCTTGTTTCCTTTTTCCAACTGAATAACCAAACAAATTAGCTCAAATAAGCTTTGAGGATGCTTATTTGAGCTTAGAGAGTATAAGTGAACATAAAACAGCTTATTCAGAGCTTATTGGAGCTTATTATGAAATTTAGCTAAATTCTCATAAAAGAAAAAACACAGTTTTAAAGTAAATTGCAATTTTATTAATAAAGGAAAAGATTACATGGCTTTTAAATGAAAATTACATTAAGAAAATACAAATAAGCTGAAATTAAGCTATTATTAAGCTACCTACACTACTCCTACTCCTAGATAGATCCTAACTGTGTGAGGAGATCTCCTTTTATAGCCTTAAGATGAACCTTCTAGGACCTTGAGGAGCGTCTAAGATCTCTAATCCTGGCCCTTCAATGTTTGCTTTGTTCCCAAGCATCAATTCCATCCGTTGGTTTTGCCGGCCACCTGTCCTTCAGCACAATATCATTAATGTCTGATGCCAAGGTGGCATTCCCTTTGACGTCAGGGATGACATATTGGTTTCTAGAAGAGGTAAGTACCACTTAAGTGGGGGTGAATTGGGTGTACGTGTGTGCAGGGTCAAAGTGAAGGAAGGGGACAGTGAACAGTGTTTTCACCCGCAATGCAATGCTATAAGTAAGCACTTAGAAAACTAAGGTATTGCCGTGTACTCACGCAATGCTATAAGTAAGCACTTAGAAAACTAAGAATCGTCGATGCTCTCGGACAAATACTCAAAAAGTATCTAAGTGGCAGGCGAGGTGAATTAAAGGAATCAGATTGAGAAAGTCTCATTTTTACCATTATTGCTTATTACCACTAATATTTTTCTTTTTTTTCTTTTTCTTCTTATTATTATTATTTTAGAAACTAACTAATTTGACTTTCGTTATTTTCATAACCGTTAGGGATCAAAGAACAAGATGCATTTTCATCCGACAAGGCTCCCCAAAAAGAGAAAATTTCCGCGTCTCAAAATCTAGACTTTTCACTTTCTCCAAACCAAGCGTTAAAATGAATCACAGTTAAATAATAGTTAAAATGCTAACAATACCTCATTAGTTGCAACTTGTAAACTTTTCACTCCTGATAATTAGTATATCTTTAGGTGAATGTGCACTTTAATTTCAACCAGAATTCTAACATTTGCAAAATTCTAAGTGTCAACGTTTCCACCCGAGAATAATGAGTTCTAAGGCGGGCGAGATCTTCCCATGTAGCGACTTTCGTCACGGCAACACCCAACCTTAGCGCAAAGGACCTGGCTTTTGACACCCCACAAAAGACTAGTATCCGGAACTATCACTGGACCTTAGGTTTCAAAAACTCTCAGGTTTCCCATTTAACAACAGAGCTTATGTTTTAAACTTTAACAATAGAATATCAAAGTTCAAAAGCACTATTTAAATTAAAAAATGAGATCTATTTATCATGCCAAACTTAATTTTAAACATCTTATTTATGAAATTGTAACCTCGAACCTTTTAGAAAGAATGCTGCAACAGCGTTGTGAGCCGGCACAGATGCAGCAAACAATTTATCAGTCTCGATTTTTATATCTTACTATGGCTTTTCTCTTTAGAAGATTACCACATCGGTTGTGAGGCGCGGCACGAGGTATTAATACTTTTATCAGCCCACATTTATATTTATTAATTTTTTTCATTTTTCATATATATGTTAGTTTTTTATATATATATATATATAAATAGAATATATATAACTATATATAAATATATATAATCAAAAAGATATATATATAATAATATTTAAAGACAAAACTTCTTTTTGAAAATATAAGTAACTTTTGAACTAAAGACTAAAATTTTTTGCTATAACTAACATAAAAATTGTTGATTTAAGTTTAATCTCCAAAAATAGCACGTATTATTAATCCGGTTAAGAGCTTATAGGAGAAAAAGCCACAAATTACATACATGAGCTCTTAAGATTTCCAACTAATCCTTGTTAGACTCCTAAAACTCATACTTAAAATTCTATCATTTTTTGTCCTTCGCGAAAATCGCGAACGCTTAGCCTAAAAGTTAAGGAACAAGCTAGAGCTCAACACGCTCGATCGAGTCAAAATTTATTCTTATTCTACCCAGCAGGAAAGTCAAAATTGTGACAAAACACTTATTTTATTTTTTTGAAAATTTTTAAATTTTTTCATTTTTTTTGAAATTTTGGTGGTAAAAACGGGATTACGTGAAAACAACGGCTGTAGGCACAATCAAATCAATAGATTCCCCTCATACTAAAACTAAACATTGTCCTCAATGTGAGATTCCCCCATACTAATTCCAATGCATATTCTTGATATAAAGGGGTCTCTACGCAAATCTAAAGTCGTTTATTAAGTATGCTAAAGATAAACGTTAGTTGATAAGATTTTAGGAATAGCGGATTTCCCTAAATGAAGCTAGGAAATGAAGCTTGAATGTATAATGGACAAAACCATAAACACGAAGTCTTCCAAAAGTTGGCAATCCTGGACAATAAAAATTCACAAAAACACAAACACGAGAAAAGAAAGAGGCGAGCTTCCGTCCAGCATTTGTTAATGAACAAATAAAATAAAAGATAGAAACGATTCTTTTTGAGTTAACCGAAGTCATGACATAGTCCAGACCCCCCGAATTAAGTTGTCCATGGGGAAGCAAAATGGAAAAGAAAATCTCAATCGGGCTTTCATTAATGTTTGGATAAACATTAAAGCACATGAAAGTTCCATCCCCGATGGAATGCCACCAAGGCTCTAATGAGAATTGTCAGTCAAAAAATGGTGTCTTTCAACAACTCCCGGTGGAGATGAATAAAGAAACCACAGGTAGTGGTGATACGGAGAAAAAAATTCACGAAATAGGACAATGTGAAGGAATCATCATTTCAACATTTTGAGAAACCATAATTCTTACCACCCCCGCCCTGGGTCAAAACATTCGTCTATTATTAACTCATCAAAACTGTTAATCACCGGGTGGATCGGGCTCAATGTCGAAGGTAAAACGCTCTTAATCGGGAATAGGATCATCATTAAGTAAGTTATCAAGAAAAACGATATCCCCCTCTGAGTCTAAATCGCTCTCAATACCCGGAGGTATCGAGTCTTTCGAAAACAAGAAATGTATCAACCTCCTCTACAAGAAAGTCACTATCCATAACTGGAATAGGAGAAGAGGAGGGATTTTCAAGCACAAAAATAATAAACGGAGTGAGTTTTAATGCTTCGATCTTATTAATGAGAAGATTGACGTTTAATAATTTCTCATTCTTCTTCATCAAAATATTCTTCATCAAAATCGTCTTCATCAGTTCCCTGGATCAATAAAATCGAGTTTACCGATGAACTCCTCGGGAAGAAACTCAATCTTAGGAGATGTGATCGTATTATCTCGACTAAGCAAAGAGTTAATAAGTCCACACTCGGCATAAAAATAATCACAAGACGTCACAAATCATTAAATAGCTTTCGTAAATACCTTTAAACTACTTCACGTTGGATTGGGACAAGGTTTCCTCTAACACTAGTCACGTTTTCCGTTTTCGGAATAAGTGTGGAAAGATGCTCGCCCCCATACATTAGAGAGGTTATCGGGCTCCTCGATCGGTAAGTCTGGTGTGATTTCTTTAGGCTTTCTATATATAACAGTATACTCATCATCATCATTATAGAAGGTTCAGACGATTCCAACTTGGACTATTAATAAATGCAATAGGTTTTCCACAGTACTATTTCGCACAATTTCAAGGAGATTTACCCCTCATCAATTCTTGAATATCTTCTTGTTGATAATGCTTGTCCGTAAAAGCATGTTTAATTTCGCCAAATCTCTCCCAAGCTATCAATAAAACCTTTGGTGTTTCTCCAAAAGGTATACGACTAAACTTCCTTAAAAAGGTGTAAATGTCTTTCATTAACACTTCCACATCGTCGATCATAGAAAAATTCCCATATGTAGTAAAACTTTGAACTTCCGGCTCCTCCTGCTCGTTGGTGATTTCCTTTTACGAATTTTGCAAATTCATTCATAACTTAAGTAGTAATTCCTTTTGCTTAACTTCAGGTTTGGTTTCTTAGCTCTTCCTCTTTGCTTTCCTTTCTTCTTATCTTCTTCCATAACGTGCTATAATTATGAAGAAACTCTCTCATCCGCTAGCAATAAAGCCATGCACTTTTCTTTAGGAGGTATATGATCATACTCCTTTAAAAGGCTTGAATGGTTTCCATTAGATTTTCTCTAGCTTGCAATATCCTGATTCGATCTCTGAGGAAGTTGATGAGTGACGGAAAATTGCGAGGGTTGATATTGGTCAAAACCAGAATAAATCGGATTATAACAAAAATTAGGATCATAATTTTGGTTCATCGGTTGACACTGAAAATTTTCATGAAGAACCCCGCAATTTTCACAAGGAAATTGTTGTGGTTGACTCGGAAAATAATGTAGAGGTTGGTTAAATCCAAAGTCTTGATTGTAACAGGGACCCTGATCAAAGACGGGTGTGTTCCCTGTTTGACAATCGTAACCCGGATGAGAGTTCCCTCCACAAAATTCACACGAGTATGTCTCGTATTGGTATTGTGGAGGTTGGTTGAAGAAGTTCGGTGTTTCATTATAAGAATAAGGATTTGGGTCATAGACAAACTCATTTCCGGATCCTACACTGCTACAGCTCGGACAGTTTCCACCATTAAACGGACCTCCACAATACGAGCAACCAAAATGGTTATACGAAGACATGTCGAAGAATTAAACGGATAAGAGGATAAAGAAGATAAGAATTAAATGTAATAAGAGGATAAAGAAGAATATTTTTAGATTTTTAATAATATATGAGAAAAGAAATTAAAATAAGAAAGAAAAATATTTTTGGTAACCGAAAATCAAACGTGCACGGTAGCTCTCTAAAAATACGTACAAGAAAGCGGAGGAGCTGGTAAGCGCGAGGCGCTATTTAGAATAACCCTTCTCCTTTTGGGTGATGTTGATCAAACCCGCCTTAAACTTTCCTTATAGCACGTAATCTAAAGGTGAGCCGTAACAACGATTAACAAACGGTTATTTTTAATATTAAAATAAAAGAAAATAGAAGTGTAAAATATTTTTGTATTTTTATGGTTTTATTAAGAAAATATTCACAAATGAAAAACGATAACTTCACGAGGAAGGGTCTTCAAAACACTAATCTTCGAACGAAACACGATAATCGTAACACACTTCCCCGGCAACGGCGCCAAAAATTTGATACGCTCCGAATATAAATGACAAGTAGATAAATGCACGGAATCAAGTAAACAAGAAATGACAATTAAACACGTAAGCATTAAAACGTAAACGGGAATTAAAAACGCGACATTTAAATCCTAAATTATCTAAAATTAAACCTAAAATGATTTTCTTAAACTTTTTCTAATCCTAATTGACTATTTTAAAAGAAAATGCTAAGGAAATTCTAAACCGAGGGTAATCTAAGCTAAAAATGAAGAAAACGAGAACGGGAACGAAATCCCGTTCTTTAAAAAGTGAAATTTCAAAATATTAATCCTACGAAAGTAAATTTCAAACCTAAGCCTAGATTATGATAAAAGAAAATTTTATAAAAAAAATTATTTTTTTGATTATTTTTCTATTTTTTATGATTTTTTAAAGTTTTTAACAAAATTAATTCACGAAAATTATAAAACTTTAAGCTAAAATTCCTAGAAAATTTCTAAAAGTAGCTTATGATAAGCAGGATGCAGGAAAAATATCAAATCCTAAAGAGCTAAACTAAATAAGCCGAAAAAAATCGAATAAGCACTCGAAGTGCTAATTATAACTAAAACTCAAAAAAGGGTTAAAAGAATTTTAAACGCACATTAGGACGTAAAAGTCCCAAGGGCGCAGTGGTGAGTGTGTGTGGTGTTGTGAGTGTTTAAAAGGTTGAGGAGGGTAGAGGTCCAGGGTTCGAGCCTTGCTCACCCCATATTTCCCCTCTTCCCTTTTTATTTTTTTGCAAAAACTTTAAAAAGCAAAGTTATAAAACAGCTTATAAGGAACATTTTTTATAAAAGAAACTTTTTGTGAAAACTTATGAATAAGCTCGAAAACAGCTTAATATGATGACAGATAACACTAACTTTTTTTTGCCTTTTTAACAAAATTTAAGAAAACAAATAAGTTAAAATAAGCTAACACCTAAGCTAATTAAGCTACCATTATACTAAAACCAAGTTAATCATTTTAATAAGCAAATAAGAAAAACACTTAATCTATTTGAGAAAAACAAACTTAATGAAAATAAAATCCAAAAGTTGATTAAGTTACACTTAAAAAGCTCTTGGCAAAACTTATTTAAACAAACAAGATTAGGACAAACACTATAGAATTAACGAAATTAGGACGATTAGAACCGAGTTAAGCATTTAAACAAAACACCACGACAATTAGCTTAAAGGGAAATAAGCTATAACTAGATCGACCACTAAAAGTTCTTAATAAACCTTAAACCTCAACGAAATAAGCACTAAAATAGCTGAATAAGCAAACAAAATAAGCAGCAAAGATCAAGAATAAGCAATAAACATTAAAACTACTAAAGTGATAAATCGAATAAGCACTTAAGCACTTAAAAGTTGGATCTAGCACTTTGAGCTCGCGCTAAGCCAAATAAGCTGTTCAGAAACTTATCATAACAGAAAATAAGAGTTTCTAATCAAACAAAAATAAAACAATCACAACAATAAGCTACTATCGAGCTTATTAAAGCTTATTAATTCAAAAAATACTTAAAAACTTTTGGTAACAAATCGAATTAACTTGGAGAGCTAATAGGAGTCATTATTTAAGCTTTTGAGAACTTTTGATACTAATAAGCCACGGAAATAAGCACGAGAAAATAGCTTAATGAATAAGCTACACGAAAAGAAATAGAAACGAACGATTGAAGAAAAGATAAGCAAAACGATTTCTTTAACAAACATTAACCCATCTTCGTTACATCATATTATTAAGTTTGCGAAATAATATGAGTAAAATAAGCAGAATAATTAAAATAAGCTAATACAAAACTTTTAAAAGCTAAAAACTAAAAACTAAAAATTTAAAAACTAACTAACTAGATGGTCTAAATGAGGGGAGGCGAGTGTGCATTTATAGGGGGTGAGGGGTATAAATGTAAATTTAATCTAATCATTGAAAGAGTTATTAGCCAATCATTGGCTTAGAAACGTGCTCCCTCGGATAGCAGACTGAAATAAAATAGATCCAGCCGGTGAAGAGATGCCACATGTGATTCATTGCTTGTTGCATTCTAACGCACAATTTTCGTCCCTTGATTCATTTATGCAATTTGAATTGAGTTATAACAAATGCTCAGCCACGTGGAAGATCCATATTCGCCTACATAAGTTAGTGGATTGTCACGTGCCCTTGTTCTATTTAATTTCGACGCATGTGACATGACATCATCATCTCCAAATCATCTTTTATATATCTTTGTTTTGGGCTTAATGTTGGGCTTGGGCTGGTCCGGCTCCATAAAATGGGTTACGGGCTGGCCCAATAAGATTCGAGGGCACCGTTAGACTCGTTTTTCCGCGCTCTTTCCACTGGTATGCTCGGGGACTTTTCACGACTTCATCTTGGCTTTGAGTAATAATTAAACTTGACCAAATTGAGCCTGATAATTCCCGTTTTTGCACCGTTTTCAATCCTTTTACTTGCAAGACATAAGAATACCAAACAAACATATTTGCAATATAATAAAGCATATTTTAGCATTTATAGTCCATTTAATAGTGTTTTACGGGGTACAAAAGATGTGTGTTTTAGCGAACATTAATGGTCTTTATGTAATGAAAATCGGAAACACTCCTAAAGATAAACTTTGCCTAATTTTATAAATGATACTTCGTCGCTTTGGCATCGAAGATTGGGCCACGCCAATATGGGAGTTATACAATCGATATCATCTAAAGAGCTTGTTAAAAACTTACCAAGACTAAAATTTGAACACCATTTTTGCGATTCTTACAACATAGGTAAACAAATCCATGCTAGCCGTACGGCTACAAATATGGTTTTAATACTAGGTGTCTAGAACTTTTTCATATGAATTTGTATGGTCCGTTGGCTATCCAAAGTTACAAAAGAAACTTTTATACCTTGGTTATAGTAGACGACTACTCAAGGTATACATGGACTAGATTTTTAAAAACAAAAATGAAGCTTTTGACCACTTTGAAATCTTAAGCAAGAAAATTTAAAAATCAACAAGGTTTTCCTATTGTGTCTATCCGTACGTATCATGGTCAGGAGTTTGATAATGAAGTGAAATTCGGAGATTTTTTTGACGCTAATGGCATTACTCACAACTTTTCGGCTCCACGCACTCCTCAATCAAACGAGGTAGTTGAACGTAAAAATAGAAATTTACAAGAAATGAGTCGAACCATGCTTAATGAACAATCTATCCCTTAAAAGTTTTGGTGTAATGCTGTCGACAGATCTACATATATACTTAATAGGATATTAATTAGGTCTTTCTTATGCAAAACACCATACGAGTTATTTAGAGGTAAAAAGCCATCACTATAATACTTTAGAGTATTTGGAAGCAAATGCTTCATTCTAAATACCAAACACTACCTCACTAAATTCGATCTTAAATCCACTGAAGTTGTATTTTTAGGATATTCTCCTAATATCAAAGCCTACATAATTATTAATAAAGAAACCAATAAAATTAAGAATCGCTAAATGTAAGATTTGACGAAAGTTCTCCTCCAAAAATCATCACCTCTAGTAGACGACGCTATTAATTGAAAGTCCACTCTAGACAGACACCAAGTCGTAGAATAGAAGAAAGGAAAATGACCATTAAAACAATAAAATAAAATTGTAAATAAAAAAAATAAAGAATCCAAAAACCATCCCTTTAAAAAGGTCATTAAAAATTAAACAAAAGAACCTTGAGGTCACAAGCACGTAATCAAAGTAACTTCTTTTATTTTGTGTCATCTATCGAACCCAAAAATGTTAATGAAACTGTAAGCCTAGCTTACCATGTTTCACACTCTAAATAAGCAATAGAAATAAGGTGAAGAAGAGTGGTGAAAGACTAGAATAAGCTAAAAGGAAAAATATGTTTATTGGTATGAATGAATAAGCTAAACAAACACCCTTGTTCTTTCTACCTTACAAAAACATAACACAGTCAACCAACCATTTAAAATGAGGTAGGAGGTCTCCTTACATAGGAATGAGAGCCTCTTACACTTTACCTCTTCTAGCAATGTGGGATAAATCCCAAAACATAAATGATATTAGATTAGGAATCCCATAAATACTATATATGAATTTTACAAGGTTCGTAAACATAAAATGACCACCACTTCATAAAAAAGTAGGTTAAGAATCTCCCCATAAGGGGTGATCATTTCACATATAGCTTTACTTTGTTGATGTCGTTAAATTCTCTGGAACCAGATGTGCTCGTAATGTAGGGTTCAATTATTTTGATTTATCAAGGTTTTACATTTATATTTAGCCGACAAACCTAAAACAACACTTTAACGAGCAGTGTACCCGGTCAAGATGGAGTTCGCGGTAAGTAGGGTATCGAACACTAAGAGTGGAAATTTAATCCTATATTCTATCAGTATTTTAATTAGTTTATTTACTGGTTAAACCTATGCTATGTAGTTGTCTTATGATTAAATGGTGGGGGTTCATAGCCCGAGTACTGGCACCCATGTTTGGTGGAATGCAAATACCAATTCAATACATAAAAACACAGAAAAAATGATGATTAGAAGGATTGAAAAGCGGTACAAGACAAATGATAGAAAACTATATTAGCCATATTAAATCCGGCTCAATGCTGGTTTGTTTATTTTAGTGCAATGATTTACTTATCTTAGAGCGGCATATCATTCTTAAGACTTAGGCGGGACATCATCCTAAGACCTAAACACAATAATCCTGGCACAATTAATGCACCGCGATAAAGCATTTACTTTAGTTTAATTTTAATCTATTGTGTGTGAGAATTAAAGCAGTGGTGATCCTATTAAAACTCTAGCCCAACGGGACTTTACTCACTTATTGTTTGAAGGTGTTTTATATACTGGTAGTCCACTATTCCAATCTTTATCAGTTAATTAAGAGCATGATTACTGAAACATTAACGGGTCACCTACCGGTCCAACTAAGCTCATAATCAAAAGACAAAGACAGAACGTTATTTGTGATCCTATTGATCCAAATATATGAAACACGATATGAAGAGCTATCCTGGTATCTAGATTACTTGGTCCGTAACACTAGACCCAGTTAAATGATAGGTCGCATATTCAAACACATAAACAAGTATGAGGTGATAAACATAATTAAACAATCAACGATAAATTAAGAAATCGATTTTTAAAACAAACCAAACATTGAACTTTCACAACCATTATAATTATACAAGCGTATTCAAACAATTAAAATCGAACGATTAAGAGAGTAAAAATTACACGATTTCTTCTATGGATTCATGATCGATGCTTGACCTTTATGGCTGATCTTTTCTTCTAAAATTTGTCTCTCATGAGTATGGTATAAAGAATATGATATTGCACACTGAAAACTCGTTTTTGAGTCTTCTATTTATAGTTGCTGAAAAATACTCGATACGCCGTATCCAAATAGGTTGATACGGCGTATTGGGCTGGATTCCTTGGAGTGCGCGCTATGTTCGTAATAAATCATTGATATCATTCCCGATTTACTTGATTTACTGTATCTTCGAATAGTTATCTTCATAGATACGGCGTATGTAGATAGCATGGATACGCTGTATTGGGAACTAGTCAAACGCGTGATACGCCGTATCTCTTTAGTTGGATATGGCGAATTGATGAATTTTCAGAAATCTTCAAATGTCTTCGTTTTAGCTCCAATTTATGCGCCTTTTAGCTCATCTTCACAAAACACTCCTGAATTGCCGCATTTATCAACTTTAAAGTGATTAAGTACCAAATAATGCAATAATTATATAAAAGTGGGCAAAATAGATGAGATAAATGATATAATAAAGTGACGTTATTTGATGTCATCAGTGGGGTAGTTATATGACTGATGAGATCATCATAACTATAACAAACTCAGGCTAAAAACAAGTGTTATCCTAATGCCTCTTATCACTTAGCAAATCCTAATTACACGAATGCGATCTCACTAGCAGTCTCGGGATGCATCGCTAAAGCAAGTTCTAAAATCTATAATATTACCGGTACACTCTCATAAGCATTAAAATTGAATGCTTTTATTCCTAAAATCTAGGGGCGAACCTCACATTTTGGGGTGAAATTTTTTAGTGGTAAGGTTTTTGTGCTAATCATATAACTCCTATCCATGAGACGCTTCTAATACTACAGTTTCATTGATATATGGCATATATTTTTTTTAATTTGGGTCAAAATTACCGTACTAAACTATTTTTCGGTATATTACACATCTTTTTACGAACAAAGCAAATGCAAGAATAATTTCTAAGGTTTTTATTACCCCTACACTTATTTTGAACATTGTCCCCAATGTTCTACAAGTACCCGAAAAACAAATAAAGAGAAGATAAATAAAAACGAGAGAAACTAATACTCCCCTGGTTTGCTCAATATAGGAGAAGAAACAAGATGATCCGGCTAAATCGTCATCCAAGAATCTTCCAAGTGAAAATCCAAAGAACTTTCAGACTCTCCTTATCTAATATAACTTGAAAATCAAGGACAAAAACAACTATACCCAGCGTAAAATTGTCGGTAAATAATATACAACCTTTATTAATCATAAACTAAAATCCTAAGAAAGCACTAAAGATAGAATATTAGCACTAATGTAATCATGATTTTCTGCAAGGAATCTGAAAAATTAAAAATTCTGAAAATTAAACAAAAATAACTTTTCAAAAATTCAAAAAAACACGGATTTCTCCACTGCTACAGTGCTGACGCCGTCAGGTATAAATCCTGACGCTATCAGGACCATCTGACAGGTTTTGCGTTTTTGTTTTCTGTAAAAATTTCTGCAAACATAACCTATTAATTATATTTTGGAATAATTTACTGAATAAACTACGAAAACGGTTAGTACAAACATATGACTCAAAACAAAAAAAAACAAAACATAAAATGTGAATTAATCTTAAATTATCTATTTTACATGTTTGAAATGGTTCTTATAAACCTGATATTTTCCCTACACTTATTTTATGCAAAATACATTTGATTGCAATTAAGACGAAGTTAAAGACAAAACAAATCATGATCATATATAATTCAAACATATAAGACAAATAATGAAAATTAAAAACACACGACAAATAATACACAAATAATTAACTGGAAAATACTAATAAATAATTTATGACATCAAATAATGTCACTTTTATAGCATTGTTTATCCCATGTTTCTTACCCATTTTCATATAATTATTGCAAGAATTGGTATCTAATTACTTAAAGTTGTTATTTGCAGTAATTGGTGAAGTTATGCTAAAAGGCACGTATTTTGGAGCTTAAACAAAGAGTTCGAGAAAGTCTACTGATCTGACAGCCAATACGCCGTATTATTCTAGACCTATATGACGTATCCAAGACTTTGACGAACTATAAGACCATTGCCTGACTTAAAAGAATATGCCGTATCCACATCAACGATACGTCGTATATAATACTTTAGTCAACAAAGAAAAACCAACTGGTTTTACCTCAATACGCCGTATCCATCAAGAAGATATGACTATCCTTGCCTGCACTTCATAGATAATCATGAAGGATTGAAGACCCAATACGGCGTATCCTGAAGACTTAATACGCCGCATCGAAGGTCAAACACTAGAAGATTCTAAATGATATCAACTATGGTCCTTACTCCAAGAAATCCCCAATACGTCGTATCCCACATTGCCCTAATTGCAACCTATCATTCAACTGGGACTAGTCCTACATATTTAATGCGTTGCAAGTGGGCGTAGGCTAAGAGTCCGGGATAGCTCTCCACATCTGCAATTTATATATCTAGAATCATAGGACCACAAATAAATGACCTATCCTTGCCATTGGTTTAGTGAACAAGTTGGACTAGCAGGTGACCTAGGATCAACAAATGATGTTCTGATTCCCTTAGTAAGGACTCAAACAGTGGACTACTAGTATATAAAGAGCCGTTAAGCAGCAAGTGGGTAAATTCTCGATGAGCTAGGGTTTAATAAGATCACCATTATTAATCTCCTAAGATAGATTATAATCAACGAATAGGATGCTTTATGCGGATGCGTTTAATTGTGACAGAATTATCGTGTCTAGGTTTTAGGAAGAAGTACCGCCTAAATCTAGGAATGATATGCCACCTTGAGATAAACACTCATTGCACTAAATAAACAAACCTGTGTTTTATCGGATTATTCATGGTTGATATGTTTTCCTTACATTAGTTTTTGACCGCTCCTCTATCGTTCGATCATCTTCTTGTGTGTGTTTATCGCTTTACTTGTCATCAAAACCCTAGGTTAGATAACTCAAAACTATTCCAGTCTCTCAGATTGAAACCCCCCCTAATCCATTACTTTTAGGGTTAACTTAGGTACATCATAGATTAGATTAATTTAGTACTAACTTAGATAATTAAAATAAAGATAATTAAGAATTAACGCTCTCGCTCTTAGTGATCGACACCCTACTTACCAACGAAGCTACATCTGATCAAGTACACTTCCCGTTAGAGTGTTGTTTTTAGGTATAGTCGGCATAAAATAAATAATAAAACTTGATACATAAAATAAAAACCTACACGACGACACATCAAGTTTTTGGCGCTGTTGTCGGGGAGTGAAGTTGTTTAATTCTTGTTTTTATTAGTGTTTTAGTTTTGATTAATTTGCATATTTGTGTGTGTTTGATTTTCTGCATTGTATATTTTTGCATATTTGTGTCTGTGTGTTTTTCTGTATTATTACAGTTCGTTGTAATTTTTTTAAGTCAAATACTGAATACGGCGTATTCATCTTTCTGGATACGACGTATAATTTTTTTTCTAAACAAATACAACGTATTCGACTTTAACATCAATACGGCGTATTCAGTTTGCTGAATACGGCGTATTAGTCCATTTGACCTTTTTCTTTCGTAGAAGATTTATTACAGGAAATGGACAACCCTGATATTACTATGGAGGAGTATATTGAGCTTGAAGCTGAAAAAGCTCGTAGGCGTAGTTAAGAGTTTAACTGGGAAACTGCTACATATGGTAAGGTCAGGTATTTTCAAGATATCGACTACTTCAAAGATTTTGAGAATGAGTTCCCAGCCATTGTCTAAAATGATGCTCTAACATCTGAACCAAAAGTCTCATCTGATTTTGAGAACGAGTTCCCAGTCATTGTCTACAATGATGCATTGGCAACTGACCACAAGATCTCGTCCGAACCACTGGTAAGTCCTCTTGATAACAATGAAATTGAATTTAGAATATCGCTTGACGAATCTGACAATGAAGATTATATTTGCATATATGAGGGGAGTTCTTTTTCTTCTAAATTAATTTCTGTCAATGATTTAAAAACGGATTCGAGAAATTATAATGATAAAGTCAACATCGAATTACCTTCGGATGATGCTTCTTTCAAACCATCAGATAGTATTATTAATGATAATGTTAATACCAATTCCCATGAGTTTGATGAGAGCTTTGAAACGAATCATGACATACACCGTAAATCTTTCACTATAAAAGATTTTTTAATAATGATTAAAGTCATGATTCGAAAGCATTTTTACAAAGGGATGTCATTAATTTTTATTATTAAAAATTTATATGTGTCGTTTGGCATCCCGTTCTACCCCAAATTATTTTATAAGGATGGGATAAAACTGGGGCAAGTCTAACTTAAAGACTTCGCTGTAAAGAAAAGTGCTTGCCGGGAGACAACCCGGATTGTAATTTGATTTTTATTGAGTCTGTCTTCCCAGACTGTCTATACGGCGTATCCAACCCCAATGGATATGACGTATTGACTTTCTGGATGTTATCCAGTCTTTACTTTTCTGAACTTTTTAAATTTTATTGTCAGTTCAGTCTATATGGCGTATTCGTTAAACGAATACAACATATTCGACTTCTAACCCGTACGTAGGATTGTTTTCTACAAGTATCAATACGGCATATCCTGGGTATGGATACGGCGTATCGACTTCCTGTACAGTTTTAGGTTTTTATTTCAAAGTCTAACCAACGAATATACGGAGATAAAAATGTTGGATTTAGTGTCCAAGTTCATAACTAATTGGTAAGACTCTCGTTAAAAGTAGATTCTTTTTGGGTTGCACTTAGTAAACCGTTAAAAGAAATAATAAAGGAGAGATAATATTAATTCTAATTATTATTATATGTATAATTAATTAGTTTATTAATTTATTAATAGTTGGTAAATTAATTAGAAGCTAATTATAAAGAAGCAAGGGCTGAATATGAACTAATACAAGGTGTATTAAGTTGAACGGGTTGGGAAGAACCATAAGAGACCCATGTGACATTTTTTAGGGAATCCTACATCCCTCCAAAGAGCTATTCCAAGTCCCTTCGTCTCCATATAAATAGAGGGGCATGCCAAGGCTTTATTTGCT